>CBMN010153225.1:0-12259 GCA_000582825.1 Hordeum pubiflorum | reverse complement strand
CCGCGACGCCAGGGTCTCCGCCAAGTCCGCCAAGGCCTCCTCCAAGTCCAAGGTCCGCGCCGCGGGGCACGGGCCTGCCCCGGCCACCCTCGACGACGCGCTCGGGTCCGACGACGACGACTCCGAGGACGAGGCGGAGGTCGCGGCCCAGGAGAAGGCGCTGCGGCGCGAGGTCGTTGATGATGACGAGGACTCCGAGTCCGAGGGGGAGGAGGTGCCGCTCGTCACCATCGCCGCCGCCGCCAAGAGGAAGCGCGTCAGGAAGCTCTCCGACGAGTTCGACCGCATAGCCGCCGCGCAGCTGGAGGGCGGCGGGAAGAAGAAGCCCGCGGCCGCCGCACCGGCCAAGGCGCCTCTGAGAAAGAAGGCTGCGGCGGCTCCTGCTCCGGCCGCTGAGGCCCCGGCGAAGAAGACGTTGAAGAGGAAGGCGGTGGCGCCAGTGGCTGTGGCTGTGGCGAGGACTTCGCCGAAGAGGAAGGCTGCTGAGGCGCCGGCGGCAAGGAGGACCTCCCCGAGGTCGAAGCACTGATGGATAGGTGCCCCTTTCCATTTGCAATCCCTGTTCTTGGTTCGTCAGATCGGTGGCTCTAGCAATTGTGGTGTGATCTCGGAGATGCAGTATGCTGTGTGTTCGTCGAAATGCTTGAATGGAATCTAGTGTCATGCTTCTTTCTATATATGAATCAAATCCCTCAAATATGTCTGATCCAGTCCGAGTTATCTTGAAATAGTAGTTGCTGTTCAGGTATCTGAAAATCTTCCTAAAACAACAATTAAGGCGTTGTCTGGAGATGCGATTACTGAGATCTGATAATTTAGTGTCCGTATTTCTTTCTATAGCTGAATCAAATTCATAAGCATTGTCTGATCAACCCTGAAAATTCAGAGTAGTATGTTCCTGTACTGTGGTCTGAAGTAAAACTTTGAAATAACTTAGTTCCTGTACTGTGATCTGAAAATGTTTGATGACATTACTCACATTTTGTTTACCAGTTCAATTGATGCCATACTGTGAATTGCAAAGCGAATTCACTTGCAATTCCCTGTCTGTTCTTATTGCTACTGAGATCTTAAAATGTTCCTTTTCTTGCTTATGTTTGATGCTACTCTACTTCTAGTAACACTATGTTTGCCTAGGTCGAAGCACTGATGGTGCTCCTTCCACGTGCAATTCCAGTTCTAGTGTGTCAGATCGGTTGCTCTAGTGATTGAGGTGTCATCTTTGAGTTGCAGTACGTTTGTCCAAATGCTGGAATGAAAAGTAATGTCATATTTCTTTATATATCTGATCTGAATCAAATTCCTCCAAAAATATATCTGATCATATCTGAAATATCCTGAAGTAATAGTTCCTGTACTGAGATCTGAAAATCTTCCTAAAATAACAATTGAGGTGCGGTCTTGGAGATGCATTGCCGTGTGTTCATCGAAATGTTGGAACTAAGTAATGCCATGTTTCTTTCTATATCTTAATCAAATCCCCCCAAGTATTGTCTGATCAACCTTAAAAGAATATAGTAGTTTCTGTACTGAGATCTGAAAGTGTCTGATGCTGTTTCTTACATTTTGTTTATCAGTTCAGCTGAAGCTATCATCTCAACTGCAAAATGAATTCAAATGCATTTCTCAATCTGTTGTTGGTGCTGAGATATGAAAATACCGCATTTCTTGCTTATGTTTGATGCAACTTCTAGTAACATTTTCTTTGATCAGTTGAAACTACTACCATATGAATTGCAATCTGAATTAATATGCAATTACCAATCTGTTCTTGTTGATACCAGCACTATGTTAAAGATTACAATAAGAACATAGAACGAAAAGAATGGTACATCCAGACCATCAACTATAATTGGGTGTATATCTGTATCTAGTGAGCAGGGACTCTTTCCAAGTCCACTGCTATTAGTTTATAAAGCCGTAAGGGCTAGGCGATCATGCCATGGTGTCGGAGGCCATTCGTTCGATCTCCTCTATCAGCCTCTCCTTCTCTTCCGCCATGTCCTCGTTTTGCTTCTGAAGATCCTCGATCTGCTTCGTCTGTTCTGAATCCTTCCTGCAATTAGATCAGACATTTGGGATAATTGGGCAACCTGAAGTAAAAAATAGGCTAGTGAGATCATGGCAGGAATGTGACTTGAGATTGTACTCACCGGTTCATGAATGACAAGTTAAGCTTTAGTGACCTGACCTCCTTCTCTAGGTTTTCGCAGCGCTTGAGCACCGCTTGCATGTCGGTTGGTATTACCGGGGTGGAACTTCTTTCCTTTGCTTCCGCCATTCTGAACCATAAGAAGTTATTAGTAAATTGATCCAGGTTCTGGGGTTCAATATGGAATTGTCAATGAAGTATATAGAACTTTGATTATGAGGAATCCTACAAGTATCATTTGGTTCTTGCCTTTTGGTAACCAATCATCTCAGCAGGAAAACATATTACATATAGATTAAATATATATAATAACCAAATTGCATAGACATACTTGCGTGTGCGCTCAACCCTGCGTTTCTTCGTAGGATCTCCTCCATCAACTGCAAAAGCTAATCAGTTAAAGCTTCCAGTGATTAAATAGTTGATGACGTAGTACTATGCAAGGTGGACCATATTATCTTTCAATAGCCCTATGTTTCATCTAATCTACAAGCATGTGTCCAGAAAGAACTATTTCCAGTCATCATATAAATGCTGAAGATTTCGTGCCAAAAATAACATCTTGCTGTTTCATTTACCTGCTTGTTCTGATGAGATGGATCCCATTCGTGTCAGGGCCACTCTCTGTCAATGAGTAAAATGAACAGATTAGCATATGCTATGAGAGGAATTTTATGACGTTCCTGAAATATGAACCAGATATTACCTTTCTTTCATCCTTCAAATTATCTTTTAGTACCTTCTCTCTGTAATCTGCGCATTGTTGACATTATACATTCAGTTTTATTCACCCATGCCATGATGATAATGACAATTCTATAATAGATCTCAAGAAATATGTCACATCCATTGTACTGCCTAATAGATGATCATGTATGTGACTAGATATAGCTTGACAATAAGTGTATTGTTGAAGTACCTTTGCCGTTTGATCTGCAGTCAGCTGTCCCATTTGCAACATTTTTTCTAGTGCTCTCACACACAGACAATGATTGCCCTATAGGACGTAGCTCATCACATACTTCAAAACCGGCTGATTGAGCCGTCAGAGCATTAGACGATCCACTCTGTGAAGGTTCGCGTGACGCTGCACTGATCCAAATCTGGCTTGCAGGAGCAACAAAGTTCTCGGCGTTTGGTTCCATGGGCCTCTCGACTTCAGGAAGCATCAGGGAGTCCTGAACATGTCCATTGGTCACCAAGGGGAACATGTCTGTTCCTCCAAGAATGTTGTGGTTAAACTGCTGGTTGTCGTAAAACCCAAAAGGATTGCCATGTGGCATGTCTCTGTTGGCAGGGCTACTGAGCTTCTTACGCTCGAGCGTATCCTTGAGCATGCTCACCACTGAGGTAACCGTATCTTGCGCAAGCATATGAGGATTATCCAAAGGGGATGTCGATGAACATGAAGGAGATACAAATGTCGAAGTCTGAAGTGGAGTGCTGCCCATTGGGGCACTGTTTGCTGCATTTGTGTTGGTAAAATCTAGTCTCAGTTGGTTTGCTGCTCTCATGGTTCCTGTAGTTATTGGTGACACATTACTTTGCATTGCAGCATACCGCTTCCTGCAAAAGATGGCCGCGTTTGAGAAATAATGGAATGAAGAATCATAAAGTTGTGGTACAGAAGGTAATAATGCACATGTAATCGGTAATTCAATTCATGCCTCAATTCTGAAGATCTGCTTCTAGTCATTGGTTGAGTGCAGTGAAACCAGGTCTGCTTATGAACAAATACCGCCTTTTACCCATTAGAATTTTATCCATGTAGCTGTAATAATCAAGTAACTGGATGATTGGATAGCTAACCTTTGCCAAAAGTAGATCACTGGCTTGCATCCCTTTCTCTGCTGCATTCCTGGTGTACGATAAATAAACAAGTTGGTATCGCTTTAGATTGCACAAATCCCTGACCATAAGATGATGTTGGTTCATAAGATACATTACTTGAGTGGTTGCTGGTTATGGTTGCTCGCATATTCAGGAGGAACTGCACAATTCTCAGGGATCAAGTTGTCGGTGAGGTAGTTTTGTCGAGCAATGTCATGTTGCTCATTAGGAAAGGCACCTGTTTCTGATGACAACCTGCATAGATATAAATTGTTATGAATTATGATGTAGCACTAACAGTCAGTTATGGCCTGCAGTGTCATGCTAATGTCTCTCGGTGCAAAGTTCAGCATCATTTGCCTGCTAGATAGAAGAAAAAAGTTCCATGGACATGCATAATTACAACAAAGCATGACTAACGTGCGATTCCTAACCATTGCTTGTGTTTGTATTATCTTCTTAGGTGCTTACTGTATTGACGCGTGTAAGATTTGGGTGCCTAAGGTTATATACTTTCTCTTGATTCAGCTTCTTTTGCAAAGCCTTCGTGACATATTCAGTTGCTGAAATTGATTTATATAATTTTCACTTTATGTAACACAGTTATTTATTCATCAACTCACACCTGCACATATCACCCAATACAATTAACCCTGCACTCTTTATTAGCATCATACCTAGATGGTTGTCGAGGCCGATTATTCAGGTGACTAAAGCCTGGAATCTGTGAAGAAAGAATCAATAACTTTAGGTGATAGATTTCAAGCAAAAAAATCAACCTGGCATAATAAATCATCAGTATTAACTCCAAAAATATTCTAGGATTTCACTTTTTTTTCTATGTAAATTTGAACAATAAATGACTAGCGAGTGATCTTCTTAAGTGTACGAAATTTTCTTCTGAACAAGATATAGGTTTCACTTTTCATGCACGGAGAGTAAAAAATGGCAAGAAACTTCAACTTCTTTTTCTCAAAAAGGAGAACATGTCAAGATGATGCTGGTCTTACAATCCGAAAACCCCGAAAGAGTGACCAGGAAGAACATAAAGCAAATGAAAAGCAAAAGAAAGTGGTTGAAACTCTCAGAATTCTTGCCTCTCCATTCATAAGCCAGCTGTTGAACAACTCCTCGCTGTCTTCTCTGAAGCTCTGCGACATGTTTCTGAACCCCATCATCTCCATGCTCGGCGGCGCCGCCACTCCGATCGAGTTCTCCATCACCGCCTTAAGGAAGATCTCTTCGCTGGTGTTCCTGAACAGGTCAGATAGACCCCTGCCCTCCATCTCCATGAACTCCTCCTCAGTTCACCTCACCTCTGCCGATGATTGACTGAAATAGTTGCTAAAAGCTGTCTTTAGTACTAGTGCACTTGTAATGTGTGAACTCAAGCAACCATAGTGGAACAAATAAAATATTGTAAAATAGAATCCCACCTAAAACACTCATTAAACTAAGAAACAGTACTTGGCAGAAGAACTCAGGCACACAAGACACTACGCTAATTTAAAAATTGCGATAGCCTGACACTAAACTAACTGATTGAGGTATCTTCCCTGCAGTCAGAGGCAAAGATTCCATCCTTCTCATTTTGTCTCATTAGTGGAAAGAACCGGGCTCCGTAGAATTTGTTTGCTTACACGTCGAAGAACAGGTGTACCCTAGAAGGCTCACATCAGGCAGGTATGAACACGGAAACTGCACGCTGTTTCAAATGGATGCTCTTTTGATCATGGTCTGCAAAATTGCAACACAAAGGTTAGACAAATCTTCTATACGTGCTCTTGGAATATTCTTTTTAAGTGATAGTTTTTTCTCCAAGTCATCAAACGTTTCTATGCTAAGTATTATCATTGTGCTCTTAATTTTTCTTTTGCCCAACGGTTTAATAAAATAGTAACTTGCTGCCAGGGGGTGACAATATCAACGATGACGCATGCTGACATAATATAATGCAGGATTTGCTAGAAGTGGATGGCCAGTCCCCAGTACCTCATCACAGGCTTACAAGGTAAAGCAACTCTCATCTTGTTGGTTGACGCCCTGACGGCGATGGCCTTCTGGACATTTCTGCTGCCACTGCCAATTACTTATTATTGCTACTAACTAAATCACAACTATATGATTGGATGGGCAATCAGCAAACGCCCTGCAAATTGCCTGTTTTAAAATTAACTGTCGACATATTAACTGATGCAGAAGAAAGTAATAACATGGTTACGCTCACTGTCAAAGTAAAAGTATGATATTACACTGATACTGACTTTAATGGCCACATTGCCATTTAGAGGAGAACTTTGACCAAGATCTCTATTAACCGTCTGTCCAGATACATCCATCACTGATGGTGAGGCTTCTTTAGGTGGCATTCCAGTGTCACCGGCGATCGATGCCGCGGTGGCTGCAGAAGAGTATCATAGAAACAGACCTGAACTATGTTTATAATAGCTGTTGTCCATTGCTGCGATCTCTGGCACCCGACCCTGCCGGCACACGGACGTGCTTCGCCGCCAAGGACCCGGGAAGATTGAAGAAATCTTTTAGCAGAAAATTTCCTGCTCACAGCCGGAGATTTTCTGTGCAGGTGATGCAAGAACAGGAAAGTAAAATTGGAACACAAAAGTTCAGGGAAAGATTCCATTCTTCTCATTTTGTCTCATCAGTGGAAGAACTGTCCTCTGAAGAACAGGTGTACCCTAGAAGGTTTACATCAGGCAGGTATGAACCCAAAACACCGCGTGCTACATTGAAGTTTGAACAGATGCTCTTCCGATCATGGTCTGCCAAATTGCAACACAAAGATCAGACAAATGCTCTTGGAATATTCTTTATAAAGCACTATTTTTTTTTATCTCCAAGAGATCAAACGTTTTCTACGCTTAGTAGCACAACTGCATTCTTAATTTTCCCCAGTGGTTTAATATAATACAGTAACTTGCTGCAAGGGGGTGACAGTATTTTTTTCAAGGATACCAGGGGGTGACGATATCAATGACTCATTGATGATCCATGCTGACATAATATAATGCAAGAAGTTGGATGGCCAGTCCCCAGGATCTCATCACAGGCTTGCTTACAAGGTAAAACAACTCTCATCTTGTTTAGCCGTTGAGACGGCAATGACCTTCTTGTGGACATTTCTGCTGCCACTGACAATTACTCATTGTTACTACTACTAACTAATTCAACTGTAAAAAATGAAAAAATCTTCCTGATGTGGTAATACATACATCATCATTTCACCGGTGATTGGGTAGCAGGAAAACCCTGCAAATTGCCTGTTTTTAAATTCACTGCAGGAGTGTTAACTGGTGCAGAAGAAAGTAATAACATGGTTACACTCACTGTCAAAGTAAAAGTGGAGTATAAGATACTGACCTCAACGGCCTCATTACCATTTAGAGAAGAATAGTTTCTGGCCAAAGATCTCCCTTGACTGTCCGTCCAGTCCAGTTACATCCATCACTGACGGTGATGTTTCATTAGGTGGCGTGTCGGCTTCATCGGTGATCGATGCCGCGGCGGCCGCAGAAGAGCGCCGTGTGTTTGAAAGCGAAACCTCGGCTATGTATGTTTATTAATTATAGCTGGCCCCCATCGCTGTGACCGCCGGCACACTGACGGACGCGCTTCGCCGCTGATCACCTGGGACGGTTGAAGAAATCTTGTTGCAGAAAGTTTCCCATGGCTGGCTGGAGAAATGATGAGAACAGCCCCTCAAAATCATCCCATAGGCAGTTAGCCATTTGAGTGTTCATACGATCCACAACCCACTTAGGAAATTTAAGAAGGAAAGGAGGTAAATAGGAATGCTAGCCAAATAGGCTTTGACCATCCTACATAGAATTTAATCTGTAAGGGGCTGAGTATGACTCGTAGACAGCTTGCCTTGATGGAGAGGTATGCCCAAATATTTAACAGGGAACACCCTAGAAAGCTTACACCAGGCAGGTATGAACAGAAAAGCGGCATGCTGTTTCAAACGGATGCTCTTTCATCACGGTCTGCGAAATCGCAACACAAAGGTCAGACAAATCTTCTATAGGTGCTCTTGGAATACTCTTTCTAAGCGCTATTTTTCTTCTCCAATATGTTTGTATGCTCACAAGTATCATTGTATCCTTAATTTTTTCCCCAGTGGGTTAATATAATAGTAACTCGCTGCCATGGGGTGACAATGTCAATGACTGAATGATGATGCATGCTGACATAATATAATGCTGGATTTGCAACAAGTGGATGGCCAGTCCCCAGGATCTCATTCTCATCACAGGCTTGCTTACAAGGTAAAACAACTCAGTCTTTTGTTGCCACTGTCAATTACTCATTATTACTACTAACTATTTGAACTGCAAAAATTTAAACAAATCTTCCTGATAGGGTAGCAGGAAAACCACTGCAAATTGCCTGTTTTAAAATCAACTGCGGGAGTGTTAACTGGTGCAGAAGAAAGTAATAACATGGACATGATTACACTCACTGTCAAAGTAAAGGTAAAAAGGTATGATATCACAGTGACACTGACCTTAATGGCCCCATTTCCGGTTAGAAGAGGAGGGGTCTGACCAAAGATCCCCCTCGACCGTCTCTCCAGTCCAGGTGCATCCATCACTGACGGCGATGTTTCGTTAGGTGGGCGTCATCGGCCATCGATGCCGTGTGTTTGAAAGCGAAACCTCGGCCGTGTATGTTTATTATAGCTGGCGCCCGTCGCTGTGACCGCCGGCGGCCGACCCTGCCCTGCCGGCGCTCTGAAGCACGCGCTTCGCCGCCGATGACCCGGGACGGTTGAAGAAATCTCGTCTCACAAGGCTTCCAACGGCTGGGTGGAGAAATCTTCAGAGCAGCAGGCGAGATGCAGGAGCGGGCGAGGGACATCTTCAGTGCCGGCGATGCAAGAACAGGCAGAGGAATCAAATTGGATTTTGTTACAAAAAGTCTCCGCCCTTGCTGCAGCTGGGAGCCGGCGTTTTGTTTTCCGCTTCCAGAGCGATAAAGCGGGGAGTTAGAATTACGCCTTCTTCTGAGAATTTTTGTTCGCTCGGCCTATTCATTCCAAGACGTAATGGGCTTCTTTTGGCACTGTTTTTTTGTGCTCTGCCACAGCTTTTAGGCCCATCTGAGCCCACCGAGAAGCAACAACAGTCCACAACCCAAACCCAAACCCCCGCCGCTTATCCCCTCCTCTGCTTCCTTCCCCGCTCTCGGTCAGCCACCTTCCTCTCCCCAAGCGCGCGTCCGTCCATGGTGTTCACCGCGCCGGTAGGGGTGGGAGGCGGCCCCCTCTCCCTCGCCATCTCCGCCTCCTCGGCCTCCAGCTCGGCCCCCTTCCTCCTCCGCGCCGGCGGCGACTCCCCGCAGCGCGGGAGGCTCCGCCGCCTCGCCGCCCCACGGAGCGGATGCGCCAGGGTAAGCGCTGCACCCAACTGTTCCTCCCCTCCCCCCAATACCCCTCATGGCATCTGTGATTAGATTAGAGAGACGCCGCATAGAGGAGGGGCTGAATTCGTGGCCACCGTCAAGCGTGGCCTCTCATTGTTCTTGGTTCAGCTGAGACGATAGCTCTGTGTGTAGATTAGGTTCTATCGTACAGTACGTATCATCTTTTAGACTTCAGAAACCCTATCCATTCATGCCTGTGTCACTGTGTGGATGTTTTATTTGGTGCGGTGTAGTGACTGTATGTTCATACGTGACTAGGGGGATAGCCGGAGGAGATGGGATTGGCACATAACTCGCTGTGCCGGCGAGGCGAATGTGGTGACCGAGGACGATACGACGAATGTTGCTGCTGATGCCGCCGCGGACCAAGCTGCCGATGATGCCGCTGATGTGCTCGAGTCCTTGGACCCTGACGACGTTGATTCAGTTGCCTGGATAAAGCAGCAGCCTCTCCCTTATCCTGCAGTAAGTACAGAGCTAATGATTCACAAACATTGGTGCCGAGAATGGGGTGACAGACAAGGGATTGTGATGCAGGATGCTCTGGAGCCATACATAAGCAAGGAGACGGTGGAGCAGCACTGGGGAGTTCACCAGTGCAGGCATGTGGACAGGCTCAACGGCATGATCGGCGGCAGCGAGTGGGAGCGCATGTCGATTGGGCAGATGATGCTCGCCTCGTTCAATGAGGGCAGGGAGCCACCACATGCTCCCTTCTTCCATGCCGCACAGGTAGCATTTCCATACTGTTTGGAACCATCTGTTGTGACTCGCGTATGCTTTAGGTCCCTAATTCTTGGTCATGTTATGTAGGTATGGAACCATGATTTCTATTGGCGATCAATGAAACCTGATGGTGGAGGCAAGCCCCCGGAGCGTCTTCTGAAGTTTATAAACAGAGACTTCGGATCCTATGACGGCATGATCAAACAGTTCATGGATGCTGCACTAACTCAGTTCGGTTCTGGATGGGTTTGGCTTTCTTGTAAGTGACGCTTTGGTAGATTTATGTACCAGTTTCAGAACTTGCTCCAAGTGGTGTGAATGTGATGAACTGAACTCTGCTCTGTAACTGGTTCAGACAAGGGGAGCAAGTTACCTCATGTGAATTCAAAAAGCCCAATCCCATCGGACAATTATGGTAGGCTGGTCATCTCAAAATCTCCAAATGCTATCAATCCTCTTGTCTGGGGCCACTCTGTGAGTATTTATCTGCAACTGTTTTCCCCTGCATCATCATCCAGTGTATACTGTGCATGCAAAGAAACGCAAGCTTTGCGTTTTCTCGGAAAAGTGTATACTGTGCACTTCATTTTGGAAGCTTTGCACTGCCTCTTGTTATTTTTTTGTTCCTTTGACAAGAAAATATTTCCATTTAGAAAATATATTGTCTGTTTCCCCCATGCGTATTATATGTTTTACAGTGATCTGATTTTTTTTTTATCTTTCTATTATTTTTGGCAGCCACTCCTTGCGATTGATGTTTGGGAGGTATGTACACATCATTCATTTTCTTCTCTGTGCATTTTCCTTGATAACTTCACTAACAAATTCTCTGTCTTGGGAACAGCATGCCTACTACTTGGATTATGAGGTTAGATGTCAATGGTGCTCATGATTTCTAGTGGTTATATTTGCCATATTCGCCACTTAGTCTGTTCTTGTTACATGACTGCAGAATCGAAGGGCTGAGTATGTCTCTGCAGTTCTAGAGAAGCTCGTGTCATGGGAAATGGTGGAGTCCAGGCTCCGGAAAGCTGTTCTGCGAGCAATAGAAAGAGACGGTCACACCAGCCCGAAGCAGCGAAGGAAGCAACTTCTGTCCCAGGCTAAAAGCCACGTTGGGGATGCCAGCTCCAACGGTGAGGCTAGAAGGCGACCAAGAAGTAAGGATCAGCAGGCCCCTTCCAGCGTGACAATGGTACCAGCAGGTGAGGCGGTACCGAACTGAGCCATGAGCCCACAAGGTTGGCGACTAGTAGCACGGGCAGGCAGCTAGAGAAGCATGTCTACTCTAGAACGGCAGTCTCTGAAGAATGCGTGCACCGCCCTGGAGGCGTCACTCTGCTTCGTGGTGACCGTTGTAGCACAATTTGCACGCCTCAGTTGATGTCGATGTTTGTCTAATAGAAGTACTGTAGTATGCCTGTGCCACTTGAGCAACAAGCAACAATGCTGGATAGGCTAAATTTTGGTAAGTAGCCTCAGGGTTTGGTGTCATGTATTGGTTCAGAGATAGGCTTAGGATATAGGCACTTGGGACTCTGGTCTTTTTAGAAGTGGAAGCAGAGTTTCTGTCCCTGTTTGGATCATACATATCAGCAATCTCCTTTTGATGCTCACAAGATTGTTCCTCCTAATGAGTCCAACTGAGAAGAGGAATCATTTGGTCCATCTCTATCTAGCTATATTACCACCAGTTGTCTGTGATATGGATCCATGCATACATCCATCCATGTTGATCTATCCAACCTATATGCAAGCAAGAAACCCAACAGAGGACAGGATTCATTTGGCTGGCAAAAAGCGAACAGGAACCATTTGGCCCATTAATCCCTTCTATCTGCTTGATGATATACTTTTGCGCGAAATCTTAATTTTAAATTATAATGTTGATTCGAGTGGGATCTATTTCCTTTTTTCTGTGAAATTTTAGTTGGATCTGAAGTGTGTGGGTATTTATAGTTGAAATGTATGCCACAGTTTCATATATTGAGCAAAAATATGTAAAAACATTGCTGTATTGTAAATATCTTTTTCATTTTTTCTCTCCATATGTTTCGCGTGATATATGCATTTCTGTTCTCTATATAATTTAAGATATGGAACAGACTT
>CBMN010153224.1:0-11452 GCA_000582825.1 Hordeum pubiflorum | reverse complement strand
TCCATGGCCGAACAGGCAAAACGACGAACACCTTGTGGGCGTGGTGGGCGGACAGCCGCCGGTGTCCTGCCGGCGTGGTGGCCGTCGGAGAGCGGGGAAGGGCGGGGGATGGAAGCGAAATTCGGCGGGGAAATGGAGAGGCGCGAGGAAACGGCCTTTTCTAGCGGCGGTGTAGCGGCCGTGGACAGGCGGGAGGCGTCGGAATCGGCATGGTGGAGAGGCGCGAGGGGCGAGTCGGGCGAGATTTGCCTGACAGTAGTGTCCCACGCGCCTTTTTGCTTCCGCCGGAGCCCCCAAGTGCCCCCCAGCGCGCTGGGTTCGGCCTGGGTTCGCCGGCCCAAAAAAAGGGCCCAACCGGCGTCTTGAGGGCGCGACTGGGGCGATTTTTCGACGCCGACGATTAAAAAGTGGCCTGGGGGCTGTTGGGGGCGCGGCTGGAGATGCTCTTACCCCCCAGAGTTTGCAAGATAGGCAGAGTGTTAAGATCTTATTGATCCAGTTTTTGAATCTATATTGTTGCCTTGTTGGTGTTTTACTTGGAACGAACTGGTCATAATTCAGTGCAATAGCTGGGCAACAAAGTCGTATGAATATGCTGAGCCTTGAGACTTGAGATTAGCTATATGCTCTGGTATGAATATGCATTACTATGATCAGCTGGAGCATCAGCAACAGTTACAGTGTTATGTTTTCCTTCCTTGTTTATTGTCCTACCATCTTCCTTGCTGATCCAAGAGTGTAGTCCCTTTAAGTTTTAGGCATGACTAGTATGAAAGGACTTGTCCTGAAGTCAAGAGAAAAAACCAAATCATATGCTTCCTTTGTATCAAAATATAAGACATTTTTTGATACTCTTATATTTTGACACGGAGGGAGTAGTACATATGGAGTTCAAGTGGGATGAATCCTGGAAACTGTACCCAGATGGTGCCAGCTGAGGCCGAAATTCTTCTTCCATGTATCTGTTGTGAGATGTTGACTTGCCTGTCATTCTCTGCATCTAAAAAAATCCTGAATATGTGTCCCTCTGTGCATGTGTTGTCACTGTAAATAAATCCAGTGGTAGCCTGCCACTTGTGTAATTCATTAGCATCTGACTAGAGCAGAATTTGTAGCTGGTGGCAGCATCAAGTGGTAAGCATGTCTTTTTGGGTGGGAATGTCAATGTGCTGAGCATGTTACCTTTGCTTGCTTATTATGTCAGGTCAAACCCCTCCAATTAATCACCGTCAGTGGTGCCTTGCCCGTGTGGTGATCGTGTATGAATAAAGATACTGCAGAAAAGAACAGGAGCGGAGGTGGTCACCGGTGGCGGTGGTGTGCTGGTGTGGGTCAGCGCATGTGCACCAGATCAGATCCAGACCAGGTCAGGCACTGTTGCCGAAGAGTGTGGAGGATGGCCGAGTTAAAAATCACTGATTTTTCGGTCAAGAGCAGAGCCAGATCAGATCCAGACCAGGTCAGCTACTGTTGCCCTCCATCCACATCGCTTTCGATCTTTACCCGTCTACTACACCAGTACCTGACCTGATCAGCTTGGCCCGTCTCGGATTTACTGGCAGTTGGGCTGAGCTGAGAGGGGTGTGAGCTCTGTGGCAACGGAGGAAGCAGGATGGGCTTCTCCTCCTTCGCCTCTCGCGCCGCCGCCAGGTTCTTGGAGGACGTCCGACGCCCCACCGGCGTCTCCACCGCGGCGCTCCTCCTCACGGCCGCCAGGTGCGCCCCCCACCTCCGATCCCCTCCGATCCCCCATGTCCCCTCTAATAAAGTTCTTCCATTTTTTTCCCTTTTGTTGCGTGATGATGGTGATCCGCTGTTCCTTGCCGCCCCTTTTGTCTGCTTTACCCTTTCTCTTTTTGTTCTTTCTTGGTCTAGCACTCTACAATCTAGATACTCCTGGTCAACAGGGAGGTGATGTTCATGGACAGGACATCCATCCATCCGATGTACCTCATGAACAGTCCCTTTTAATCCGATTTTTTTGTCCCAAAAATCCGCTCCTGTTCTTCCCGATCGAGGTGGCTGGCCGCATTTGCGAGCTTCAAGATTTTCCTCACTGGCTTTGCAGCGGCGGAGGCATTGTGGCCTATGCCGAGTCCTCCAGGGCAGAGGAGGCTTCGGAGCCACCGCCCAGGAAGAAGAAGGTGGTGGTTCTCGGCACCGGCTGGGCCGGCACCTCCTTCCTCAAGAACCTCGACTCCTCCCGCTACGAGGTGAAGGTCATCTCGCCCCGCAACTACTTCGCGTTCACGCCGCTGCTCCCCAGCGTCACCTGCGGGACCGTGGAGGCGCGCAGCATCGTCGAGCCCATACGGAGGATGTTCGACAAGGTACTCGGTTAATCGGTTTTTGCCATCGATCTGATGCTCTTGTAATGCTAAAACCTGTCTGTGTTGTTGTGGTTGCTGTTATGCAGAGCTGTGGAGTGTGGACTAACACAGTGGTTGGCTGCTTCTCTTGTTCTTCTTTTTGCAGAAGAGGACAGATGTCGCGTATTATGAGGCAGAGTGCTTCAAGATCGATCCGACGAAGAAAGCCGTGCACTGCCGCTCTGCCGTTGGGACTAATTTGGATGGGAATGGTGATTTCATGGTTGATTACGATTACTTGGTTGTCGCTCTTGGGGCTGCTGTTAATACATTCAACACTCCTGGTGTGATGGAGCATTGCCACTTTCTGAAGGTAAAAATCCTGCGAGACAATTAAGTTTCCCTTTATTGTTCTGCTACTTCGCATGTTTCAGTCCTGAGATGCAAGTTATTCTTTTTAATTTTCTGCAACATCTTGAGATATATTGTACCGTACAGTATTAGGAAATTTACATTCATGGAACTATTAGCCATATCTTGCATTCACAGCCTCACATTGTAAAATTCAGGAAGTGGAGGATGCCCAAAAGATTCGGAAGAGTGTGATAGACTGCTTTGAAAGGGCGTCGATTCCTAACATCAGTGAAGAGGAGAAAAGGAAGATCCTTCACTTTGTGATTATTGGTGGTGGACCTACTGGGGTTGAGTTTGCTGCAGAGTTGCATGATTTTCTTGTCGAAGATCTGGTGAAGCTATATCCTGCCATTGAAGAATTCGTGAAGATAACAATTATTCAATCAGGAGAACATATATTGAATACGTAAGTCGGTACCAATACCATATAACGAGGGTTGAACGATCCTGCACTAGTAGCCATGGTTCACTTGCATTGTGTGGAATAGTGAAAGAACTATTATGTCAGGCTCTCATCGCTAGGAACATGTTTTGGTATGAATAAAAAGCCTCCAGGGGAATTAATGTATCAGTATGTCAGTCTTCATTCCCAGATAATGATGATTGTATGACTGGTTCACATCTAGCAGACTAGAACATGCATGCTGCAAGGAGCTTCCCAGCCAATCTTCTCCTGAATAATTCCCAAATACTCAGGAAAAAGTGAATAAGAATTTAGGATATTTTCCATGTTTAGGAAAACAATTTAGTCACTAGAAGTGGAGAATAAATCCCAGTCACTGATTCCTTACCAGGATAGATAAGAGCAAAAACACCTTACCCCCCAAGCAATGCCCTTGTAGGATTAATTCTTACCAAATCTTGTTAGTAGTTTTTGGATTGTGGCCGTTTTTTCCCTGTTATTCAATAAATCCCAGTCACTGATTCCTTACCAGGATAGATAAGACCAAAAACACCTTACCCCCAAGCAATGCCCTTGTAGGATTAATTCTTACCAAATTTTGTTAGTAGTTTTTGGATTGTGGCCGTTTTTTCCCTGTTATTCCTCCCCTTCCTTTTCTTTTTAAAATGAATGTTCCTGATTACTATGAAATTATCACGCTTGCTGTAGACATTGCGATATTTGGGGAATTGGATGTTTTGTTGATTTGACAAGGGAAAAAAATTTGCCCACTGTTTCAATATCCATGCTTTGTTTTGTAGCGTCAGTAGATCTTCTCTTTTCTCCATGTTTACTGTGAGATGATATATCCATTTCATTCATGTAGGTTTGACCAAAGGATAGCTGTGTTTGCTGAAACAAAGTTCCAAAGAGATGGCATCGAGTTGAGTACAGGATTCAGAGTGATAAAGGTCTCTGATGATTCAATTACAGTGAAGAGCAAATCATCTGGTGTAGAAACATTGGTGCCGTATGGGATGGCTGTTTGGTCTGCGGGTATTGGTACTCGCCCCGTCATTACGGAGTTCATGAATCAAGTTGGTCAGGTTGTTAAATCTGAATGAAAGCTGCTATTCAGGTTACCGATTATTGTAATTAACTTCAAACATTTTGTTGACTAATGCAAATGTTCTCTCCTTTAACAGGGCAAACGGCGTGCCTTGGCAACTAATGAATGGTTAAGAGTTCGTGAGTGTGATAGTGTCTATGCAATTGGTGACTGTTCTTCAATAAGTCAAAGGAAAATAATGGTACTACCTCTGTAAACAAATATAAGATGTTTTATGGCACTAAAGCAGTGACCTAAAACATCTTATATTTGTTTACAGAGGGAGTATATGTCAAGCATTTTATAAATATTCTTTGCACCCTCTTTGTGCTTTCGAACTTCATAGACGAATGCAAAATAATGATAGTGACTGTTCTTCAGTAAGTCAAAAGGAAAATAGGGTATCTTATACAAACAGAACACACACCGCTCCTCAGAATTATTACTGCACTGTTATGGTTTCTTAGTAGACCTGTCATCGGTGTCAAATTAGCAATATTCGGTGCATGTTCATCCTTCTTCTGACTCGTTTGCTTCTATTTTTTTCAGGAGGACATTTCAACAATATTTAAAGTAGCAGACAAGGATAACTCTGGCACCTTGACACTGAAAGAAATAAACGATGTTCTAGAAGATATTTGTATAAGATACCCTCAAGTAGAACTGTACATGAAAAGTATGCACATGGTTGATATTGCTGATTTGATAAAAGGCGGCATAGGAGATGCCCGCAAGGAGTCAATGGTGGTTGACATAGAGGAGTTCAAAAAGGCTTTGTGCCATGTCGACTCCCAAGTTAAAACTGTTCCGGCAACTGCTCAGGTTGTCTCAATTTCTGTAGAGTACATGGGTTGATGATATCTTAGAATAGATAATGTTTGGTCCGTGAATAACCCATTTGTGTTTGTGTGGATACTCCCTCATTGTTTCTCTGATATTTGTCAGGTCGCTGCGCAACAAGGGTATTATCTTGCTGACTGTTTTAACAAAATGGATCACTGCGTAGAGCATCCAGAAGGTCCGTTGCGCCTGACGGGGTCAGGCGAAGGGCAGCACAATTTCCGCCCATTCCGGTATTTAGCTTTCCTTCACAGCTGTACCTGTACCAACATACTCACATCTTCTTTTAGGCCTGTAAGGCATAACCTGTACTTCAAACTCTGCACAGCTTTGGGGCACATCATGACTCTAGGTAGTAATCACTTGCTGTCAGTAACCACCTGCTTGGATAGGAGTGACCTGTACCCAAAATTGCTTAATAAACACTGGATCCGTGTCTACAATTGCTCTTTCAGTTATGCAGTATTCATCAATTAGGAAATTAGCAATATGGTTACCCAGATTCCTCTCAGTTATTATTTACCGTGCTTAACCTATCATCTTCTCTTCAGTTGCTATACGGTTAACCTTTCGCTTCAAAGCAACTTGGGTCGATTCACAACTAGGGTAGTTCCAGGCTCTTCCTTCACAAACTTTGTGATGGAATACTGGGTGTTGCTACTGGCTATAGCTAGTTATATTCTGATCAGCGCAGCTCTTGCTTCATGATATTACACACTCCCTAACTTTTGATGCCCTGGCATTCAAGGTACAAGCATCTGGGGCAGTTCGCGCCCTTGGGCGGTGAGCAAGCCGCAGCGGAGCTCCCGGGCGACTGGGTCTCCATGGGCCACAGCACCCAGTGGCTCTGGTACTCCGTATATGCAAGGTAAGAGCCATGACTGACCCATCACCATCCACCACCCCGTCCGAATGAAGAAGCCATGGCGCCACCTTATCCGCCTTATCCCCTCCGCGAGTCGTTTAGCCGCAACTGAGATCGTCCCTTTCCATGCATTGATGAGCAGCAAGCAGGTGAGCTGGCGCACTCGGGTCCTGGTGGTGTCCGACTGGACCCGGAGATTCATATTCGGGAGGGACTCGAGCCGGATCTAGGCGCACGATGTAGATTCCAGGACGCAATGCAGCAAAACCTTTCTGTACAGTATTTGATTGGGCAAGCAAGCAAGGCTGTCTGTTGATTGTTCGTTTCCTGTCCTGCCAACGGAGCCATCACCCTTCGTCTGCTGCGTGTGAGTCTGGGATGGAGTTCTCTTCTCTGGATGTGGATATGATTGCTTGTGAATCTGAAGCGTGCCTGGCGCGACGAACTGACCGAGTGCCCGCAGTTCTATGCGCGGAACCGGGGCCGGGACAAATGGTTCTTTCAAGCTGTTGGTAAATGTGCGAAATGCGTGTGAATTTGGTGTTCATGGCTCTGTTTTTTTTCCTTCTTATTTTGAACTGGCTCTGCCGATTTTCGTTCCATGTTTATTTCACTTGTTATTAGTGGCCCCCCTCACATTTTGTGGCGGTAATTATGTGGAACAAGATCACCAAATAAACACTAGTGATTGGCAGTGATCAAGCTGTTGTTTTCTCCATTAACATCGTTGATATGTATGCAACGTCACACAGTGGTGTGTTTGGTAACCGCAGTCGGTGCCGATTTGCGCTGGAACAAAATTGCCAAATAAGCACTAGTGATTGGCAGCAGTAATAATAAAAGTTACGTAGTAGTAATAACAGCGTGGCAGTTCTACGGGCATCCGCGAGGACGTACGCGATCGCGTGGTGATTGGCGTGTACGCGTACAGTATTTGTCGTCTGGTCCTCCTCCTGGCCGGACGGATACGAGTAGACGGTGAGACAGTACAACGTACTTTGTACGACACGGCCGGGGCGGGCGTCAGTGAATGATCCGTCTCCTACGTTAGATGTACAGGGCCCTTTCAGGGTAGAACGAACCTACCACTGCCAGAGAGCTGGGCCCCAGTACAGCCAATATTTGCCATGCTCTTACAAAAGTAAATAAATAATAACGTTTGGATTTGGTTCGAATTCAAGAGTCACTTGATTTTCGATCGGAGAGAGGATGCCTTTGTCTTGGGGGCTACCGAGTAGTGAGATAAGGCATGACAACTGCGATCTCAATGGCGAACCAACCCGTGGTTGAATGGTTAGGGGGTAAGTGGTATCCTCAGACCCATAAGTGTTCTAGAATTAGACACTGGTGCTCGCATTTTTTTGGATTTGTTTCAGTCCTTTCGACGATGTGCGTTCGATGGAAGGAGACATTTCCGTCGACTACGAAAGCGTTTGTGATGACTTCATCAATTTCAAGATGATGTGTCGTCTTCATTTTTCGAAGGTGCTCATAGGATAGGGTATGCGTGTAGGGGTGAGTATGTGCGTATGTATGGGTGTTTGCGTTTGTACCGTGTTAAGAAAAACTACGATCTCAACTACTAAACATACCTATTTGTAAAAATTAGTGCTTGTCTCGGGTCCTTCTCAGATTTCATCAAAGGAGAAGAAGAAAAGAGCATTTCGAGAAGAACATGCAGGCCTCCCACCCTAACCCTTTCCAAAAAGAATGTCTAGTCCACGCTTGAGGTGTGAGGTTCAAGACACACCTGATAGATAGTCAGATATGCACTACAATTTTTCCTGTGTATGACCTGTCGAGTTCCTTTGTTTCGAAGCATGTCCTGGACCATAAGTAAAACACAAATTCTAGCAGAATTAAAGAAAGAACCTGTTGGTGGTACTGCTTTTAGCAAAACACTCATTGCTTTGATTAACAATTCTCTAACCATAATATTGAATAACCTCCTGGTTTCCCCTACTAGCTAAGGGTGGAGCTTCCTTACTGCCAAAGGGGGGCACATGCCCCCCTCCCTGTAAAAATTGCTTAACGTGTCACACGTGGGAATAGGTATTTGACATGTCACGTTATATTCTTCCATGAAAATTCAAAAGATATTTGAATGAAACCAAGAGTTCGAAGGGTAGGAGTGAAAGATTTAAACTAGAAACTACAAGTAAGCGAAAATAAAGCTTTTTGTAGCAATGGTTATAACATTGTACATTACAGTGATCTAATGCATCCTTTCATGCTCAACTCCATATTATATTTACAAATATCAAGAGTGCTTATTACCAAACATTTGCATGTAACATGCGGGAACCATCCCGAAGGCTTTAGCTGCAAAGATTGCACTCATGATACAACAAAAGGGACATGTCAGACATCTACTAAGGGACACAAGCTAATTATGTGGTAAGTCATCACTGAGCTTAACTACTTGGATAGCATTCACGGTTTGGAAAATATAAAAATTCTTCATACTGCATGCATAAGTATTGCAATTGGATTTGGTGGCGGTATTGGTGCCATAATTCTTGCATTGTCCGCAACTACACTCATCAATAGTCGGAAGAGAGGCATACAAAATCAAAGTGCATACTTCAAGAAAAATTAAGGCTTGCTCTTGGAGAACTAATCTTAGATGAAAGTGCTACACATAAAAGAGGGATAATATCGTTAAAGGAATTGGAAAACGAAACCCACAACTTTGATGTCGGACGTATTCTTGTCCATGGAGGACATGGCACAGTTTATAAGGGGATTGTGCATGATCAATATGTGTCGGCAATTAAAATGTCAAAACTAGTAGAGCAAACTAATATAGATAGGTTTATCAATGAGGTTGCCATACTATCATAAATCATTCACCACAATATTTTGAAGCATTTTGGTTGTTGTTTGGAAATAGAGGTGTCTTTGTTGGTTACGAGTTCATATCTAATAGAACTCTAGATTAGTAGCGGGGCTTGATGAAGAATGTTGAGGAGGGCCAAGGACACTTATGCTTGAACTTTGAGTAATATTTGAAATTTAAGCTAAGGATATCCTTCACATTTGGGGGAGGGGGCATTGGTCCCCTTGCATATTGAGTGTTGTTTTCATATATGGAACCTACGTATTACATACTATTCGGTGAGTATAGCCAGCCCCTTGTTTTTGCTCCACAACTACGTCATGTTGGGTGCTCTGGTTGTTCTTCTATACTTATCGTGCGGGAAAGGCCATGTGCAAGAATTCTTCACTAAAATGAAAGAGTAGAATGGGTTCAGCACCCTACCCAGACCCTTTGGTGCCTACTGGCCATGGTAACGAAATCCATCATTTGTAGTGTTTTTGGTATGCTGAGGATGCCTTCGTTGCAGTTATGTTTGTTGTAACGTATATTTCGACAAAATTATAGGCTTCAAAACCTTGTTCTCTCGAATTGGTTTTTGAAAAGTCTTCTCATTAAGTATGTCCGAACAAAACAATAATACTAGATCATCCGCTTTGTAACGTGGTTTCAAAGTAAGACATCTAAATCAAAACAGGGGCAATTTGACCTAAGGCCAAGTTGGCGGCCACATATGTTTTTGCAAGGATGGTTGTACCAGATGGAGCCAGGCAAATCGTCTGCTATCTGGTGGATAGTGGAGACACACTTCAAAATGGAAAGACCTCGTTGGCATCCCAATACTTACATTTATTGTGGGCGTGCAAGAGCTAGAGTGTTTCCGAGGTACTCCCTTGATTCAAAAATGCATGTCTTTTGGATATTGATATGATCTTCAACATTAACTTTTGACCACTAATTTCTAGAAACACACATACACACACTAGCGCTATCGAAGCTAGGGTGTAGGATATTTATTCTACACCCGTACTCAATTTTTTATAAAATGTAGTAAAGTTGGGTACAAAAAGTAGTAGTTTTGGAATGTTTTTTTTACTATCTAAACTGTGTACAAAAAGTATTCTCTCCAATGTACAGTAGTAAATTTGTGTATCTAGTAAAGAACAATGTAAAAAAACTGTGACTTGGCTAGTAAAAAAGGTTATTCCAAAATTACTACTTTTGTACACAACTTTACTATATTTTGTAAAAACATACTATGCGTAGAATAACTATTCTACACTATAGCTAGAATAACACAAGAAAATTACTATATTATAAATATACTTTTTTGCGATAAATCTAAACATATCATTTACAAGTTCTCGGTCTAAATATTTAAAATAACATTTGTTGTTGATTTTTTTTACATTAAAGCATGTCAAACGACCTGTATTTGTGATATGAAGGAAGCATACTTTATAGACGCCTCAAATTCTTAGGATTGACTAAGTTTTATATGGTAGTTTTGGGTATTCCTACTAATAGACCATCCATATGTGGCACATTGTTATTAGTCTCTTAGAGTGGTGTTATCCGCAAACAAGGACAATCAAACCAAATTGTGTATCATAAGCTTGTACCAGATTATGTAAACCATAGTCACCATGTAGACAATACCGCAAATGATGAGTTAGGGATGATGCTAGGGTTCTTCTGAGGTTCTGGTGGAGAGTAACTTGTGATATCACATAAGTGTAGGTGATTAATGGTAGATCTTTTCAATAAGTAAACATATCGACCTCACAAGAACCTAAATGAATTGGTACATGCAAAAATAGTAAAGATTCACTCTAATGCTAAAAGATGTAACAATGTTACGATTTGTGATGGTGGAGTTGCAACGAGATGTGAGTAACAATAAAAAAAGAGTAAAAGAGTGCATCAAGGAGGCCAATCCTTAGTAAGTCTAAGGACAAGTCAGTTGTGTGATTTATAGTGATCAAATATTTCTTGAGGACGGCAGAAATATCACATAGTTGTTAATTTCATAATGATTTGCATTGATTATAATTGCTTGGTTGGTGTTGTGTGGATATATAATAATTCTATATGCTGTGAAACCATTGAATCACACAAACTTATGATTTTTCTCTCATCAAGCATCTGAAAATGCTAAGATTTATTAAGGCTTGAAGCCCAAGCATACCCACCTCCTCTAGGAGTCTAGGGTCCCTGTTCACCCAGGGGCGGAGCCAGTAGGGGGGCCAGCGGGGGCCAGACCCCCCTATGGTTCGGCCACCCCCAAAAAACTCCAGCGGGGGTTAGTAGTATTACTAGCATTACGTTGCCGCTTGTACTAGGCTATTAGCATAAATAAAACACTTGAGTGGGCCAACAACTGAATGGGCTGATTATCCAAGCCGAAGAAGACAATCCACATCACGCTAGGGCGTGCCACAAAAAGAGCCTGACGAGGGTTACGATTGAACGATTCACACGCATGTACTCCGTCGGCCTAGGGCATAGGCATGAGCTGCCGCTAGGAGCTTTTGCCACTTCGCCAAGCGATCGAGACCACGGCCTTGTGGTTGCGGCGCCGGCGCGCTTGTCGTCCATGGCCCCTCGGTCCTTATAGTCAGACCTCTCAGTCTGGCTCACATGAATCAGATCTGAGATCAAGGTATGTATATCATCACATATCACTATCAATGGTAGATTTATACTACCCCACAAA
>CBMN010153210.1:0-11249 GCA_000582825.1 Hordeum pubiflorum | reverse complement strand
CCACCAGAGGAGGCCAGATAGGAACGCAAAGGCCATTGGAGGAGGCCGGGAGAGGGGGGTGATGGAGAGAAGGCGTCGCTCTACCGCGGCCGCCGCTTGCGAAAGAACCGCGGCGGACGGCGTGGCGCTACAGTGGCCGCGGGGGAAGGGAGGACGGCCTGCTCCCCTCTCTCTCGTTGTCTCAGAATTTGGATAGAAAGAAGCAAGAGATGTATCTGGCCGGCCCTCGAGATATTTTTGTGCAAGGATTGGAGGTGCCTCTCGCTACCGACGCGTGGAGCGGCACGGGAAATTACCAGACCGTTCAACACAGGAGGGAGGGAAAAAATCAGCAGAAAAAGCGAACCAAACCAGGAGATGAACCGGGGACACGTGTCAGAAGAGGACAGTCCATCGCTAGCACGGCGGATGAACCTGACGAGAGCCTGCTTAGTAGCTTTAATACTCTGTATTATTAGGACGAGCCACTTGGACTATAATGGTTTGTTTTCAAAAGGAAAAGGAATGGTGTGGGCCAGGGCCTGCCGGGCAGCCTCCCCTGTGGGCAGCACGGACGGCGACGCCCAAACTACTAGCGCCAAGTGGGAGCATACCTCTTTGACATCGAATCGGATGGCCGATCTATCGATAAACATTTGATGGCAACTTGTTGTACGCAGACTTGTTGAGTTGAGCATGATGCAAGGCTTGACACTTCCAACGAATCGCATGTGCTGCTTGGTCACATGAGGTGTGTGCACCCTACTCTTCCTCGTGGACTCGTCCGCCACTTGGCTGTATTATGCAGTTGATAGTGATTAGCGGATTCTTTTTCCATGTCTGTGGTCACACCTGGTAGTGGTAGATGGATCAAAAGTAGTACCACAAAAGTTACTCCATCAACAGCTCACATCGGCGGGTATGATCAGCAGGCCTAGCCTAGCGCAGCGCATGTAATCCGGATCGTATCAACTTTGGTGGAACACACACCTGACACGATCACAATAATCATGTTGTTTATTGGCCATCCAACCGGTACGATGATCTCCTTGACGAGGAAAGCGTGGGCAAGGCGGGCAGGGACGAAAGCCGCAACGTGGCACTGCTTATGTAGTGTCGACACAATTTGCGTCCCAACAAACCCTTCTCGTATATATACAGATCTCGGAGCATGAGAATATTGTGCCAAATTGATACGTGCATGCAGATCACTGAGAACAATTTGGATTGATTGTCCCTTCGAGAGAGCTGTCATGCTGCAACAACTTGCAAAAGTTTTCTCCAGGATCAGGACTCGTTTGGATATGTTCCTTGTTTGTTTAGTGCCGAATCATTCGGGTTATAGATAGATTCAGATCGTTTAGGATCTCTCCTGGTTGCACCAATAAAGTATTCCCCGACCTCGCTTCAGCAGGTGGCTTGCACATGTTGTTTTCCCTCTTGGGACAAACATTTTCCAGTATTCTCAATGTCCTTTTCATTTTAAACTAGACTAGAGTTTCCAATGTCACCTGAGTCTCTACATTGTTAGGTAATTATTACTCCCTCCGTTTCATATGGATTTTTATCATTTATGTTACTAGTTGTGTCTCACGACTCAGTTCTGTCATTATAACTTACAACTTTTCAAGAATGTCATCGTTTGGTGAGATCCTTGCTCACAAATGCCATTAAATATCTTTAAAATGGCAGCATTTCATTAGATGTTTGCTCAAAATGCCGTTAGACATTGATATTGTCAGGTCAAACTCATTGACCATGTTATGTGACAAAAATATCCCTAAACCCACATGTCAGCTCTCTATATCTCACAATGATAAGAGTGGGGCCCATTTGTCAGGAGTAAGCAAGCGAATATTTTTAGAGGAAAATAAGAACGTCGATAGGACCAAGTGGACCCACATTTTATTGTAGTCGGATAGAGGGAGAGCTTACATGTTGGCCGATAGGTATTTTGGTAATTATAACATGGTAAATGAGATTTAAGGTAATAGTAATGATGTCCAGTGGTATTTTTGAGCATGCGTCTAACGAAGCGATGACATTTTTAAGCGGTTGAAATTTCTAGTGACAAAACTGAGTAGCGAGACATAACCAGTGGTATAAATGATAAAAACCCTTTTTTTATAGGCAATACTGGCGGAATGGCCTACACAATTTGCACTTCTAGACAGTTTGTCGTGTACGAGATCTTTACAACATATTCTACTAGTAACATGTTTAGTTATAATTTGAAACTAGTCTCTGCACGGTTATAATCTTGTCCACCAAATGACCAAAATAAATGGTGTTACATACTTATAAACCACAGTAATTAGGTCACATAAATGTAAGTGACGTACACTTTTTTCAATGTGTTTTTTCAATAAAAAAAGGTATATATGTTGGGAAATAGTACATTTCTGGTCTAAAACTGCAACGGAAACAAAATAACTTTAGCTTCACTTCATGTATTAATTCAAGGGTCGTTGCTGGCATGGAAGGACACATATATGGCAGCATATTTGGAGGAAATAGGTTTTGTAACACCCCTGACAATCCTCAAACGATGTATGGGTTAGAGATGCTCTTCAAAAGGCTCAACACAACGACACCTGATTTTTTACGTGGAAAACACTCAAGTTGGGGTGAAAAAACACGGGCTGAAACCACCCGGATCTTCTTCCACTATTATCAAATATGGAAGACACAAGATTTTCACTATGTAGCACTAGGTGATCTTCAGGACCGGGCCCACAGTGGTGCCAAAAGTGCGGCCTGCAAAGGGCCCAAAATTCTGGGGGGCCCAAAAAAATTATATGGGCCTAGTATTAAAAAGAAAAAAACTAAAAGCTACTGGGCCTGATGGCATTGATGTTGAGCTGGAGCCTGGAGACTTCCCGAAGTAGAGGCGACGACGCCATCAATCGAG
The DNA here is from genome assembly GCA_000582825.1 of Hordeum pubiflorum. Taxonomy (NCBI): domain Eukaryota; kingdom Viridiplantae; phylum Streptophyta; class Magnoliopsida; order Poales; family Poaceae; genus Hordeum; species Hordeum pubiflorum. The sequence continues at coordinate 8,359 of CBMN010153210.1, read as the reverse complement.
CGCACGAGTGTACGACATGCCCTGGCTCGTCCTATCGCTACAGGATTGGGATTTCTGAAAAAAAACTACATGGATCGGGGCGACGGGATCCGGCAACTTTTGAATCGATCTATAGGAAAGGAATCGTCGCCTCGTCGCTCGTCGCCTCGTCTCGTCGCCACTCGCCAGGTTCGGCTGCTCGTCGCCTTGTCCCTTGTCATTACTCATTAGATCGATCGGATCATCGGTATTCGGATTCAGGCCGACAAGGCGACAGGCCGCTGCCGCCGTTGCCTTCCTCATCTCCTCTCTCAAATTTCAGACTCGTCAACGTCATCTCATCGGATTGATCAGTGACCGACTCTTCGAGCCTCCAGGTTCTTATCGAGTCCTTCTTTTTGATTAACTTCGGTTCCTACTCCTAATTCCTAATTTTCAAATTATACATTATAATAGCTCATTAGTTCATTTTTTGTGAGATAGGGCCCGTTTTTTAGTTTCACACAGGGTCCTAAATTTTGCCGGCCCGGCCCTGGTGATCTTTACATCAAGATTTGTGCATCTTGGATAGACACAACAAAGATTTGGATCTGTAAGAGTTAGGGGTTGGAACAATCTCTTCAAATATGATGGAACCGTGGCTTAGATAAGACAAGGTGCTGGATCTGATTTTCACAACCTTGAGTATGGGATCCCTTTGCTTGATGGCAAGCTTCTTCCTTCAATCTTTCTCTCATTCCATCTCTCTGTCTCTCTTGGTTTTCTCTTTTCTACTCCAATGGAGGCTCAACTCACACTTCTTGGCGGCTGCTGGATGGGAGGCTAAACATCCCCCTCCTTCATGTTCAAATTCCAAAATGACATTACGTCATAACTCAAATAGGAAGTGTAGTTTGCCACATGTTTGGGTTGGCTAAAGGCTTCATTACACCTTCTCATGGCCCACATGAGGAGGATATCCCAATAATATATTAATATCGAGAAGATATCAATTACGCTCAGTCTCTGCACCAACAAGACTTAAGAACTACTCAAGATAGTGAGGGTGCATAGATTCAAATTATTATAAATGAAATAAAAATAAGCAACCAAAAAAATAGTTGTAGCAAACAATAACAAGTACAATCAGTGATGGCAATCCCCAGGGTAACATGATAGATGCTCCAACAATGACACCCCATTAAGTAAACTCCATGCAATGCCTTCAACAAGGAAATTGACGTGAATGGCATCATTGTCGGGTTCAATCAATGAAGGTCAGACCTAGAGTTTTCACCTATGGAGCTCGAGCCCCTGCACTCAAGGCAACACATAGTTAACGTTGCCCTGTGCCACCACTACCTACTGATCCATCATGCATAGCCGTGCAGACGCACAGTCATGGTGGACCTAGTCACACATCTAGAACTATAGCCAAGCAGCAGATAAGGAAACCATTAATATATTGACCCCACTAATATACTTACTGTAGATCTTTCTTTTTCATTAATAGCTAGTATAATGTCATAATGAGGACTTACCAAAATATAAGGATCTTTTGCTTTTTTGTAAAACTACTTAATACTTGTCAATATAAGTAATCACATACCCCGCAAAAATAATTAGTGGTTTCGAATTGTTTTTTTTTCTTTATTAATGTGGATTTCTATATTTGCATACTATTTTAAAAATGTATACAATGTCACCGAAAACCTATTTGTTGCCTGAATCTTATATGTTTCTAAAGTATGCATACAAGTACCTCTCTCGATAGGGTTCGGCGAGAGGGAAAAATATTTCATTTTCTTAGGAGAGGTAAATGTGTTCCCCACACAAAAAATGTATTGAAACCATGGTGTATGATGTAACTCGGGTTAGTCTGTGTGTTTTTTCTTTTGAAAGGAACTAAGAAGTCAATGTCGATCGTATAATTTTTCATAGAAAATATATATATAATTTATTTACTATATTTATTTTCAGTATTTCTTCCAAGAAACTACATGAGACACAATACAATTTCGTAAGGGTCCGTGCTATTTAATATAGACTATCTCTGTTTCAAATTAATTAAAATTCTAGGATTGTCCTAAGTCAAACTTTCTTAGGTTTGACCAAGTATATATATAAACATATCAACATCTATAAAACCAAATTTAGCTCATTGGACTCATTATGACATATATTTTTCATATTATATATATCATAGATCTTGGCAGATTATTGTAGGAACTTGGTCAAAATTTAAAAAGTTTGACTTAGAAAAATCCTAGAACTTCAATTATTTTTGAACGGTGGGGTATGACATTTGGCCTTTTCACAATAATAATAGTAGTAATATACTTGGAGTAGTAATGATCATCACATCAGATGGCTCTGTTTAAATTGCACGGAGTCATGGAGTAATGGGCCCCAGTCTCTCAAGTGGTCCAAATTCCGAATGTCATCATCTGTGCTGACATTGTGGACGAAATGAGAAAGTAGCATGAAGTTTCATGCCCCATATCTAAGAAACTCAGCCCAGCGGGCCGTAAAGTCGTGAAACCTAACCCATTCCACTGTGCTCTACAAGAACGGAAATCCATCCCTTCCACTGGAGTCTACATCATGCACGCAGTCGCAGACGCAGCACAAGTGAACCCTGACAAGCCCCGTCGGCGCCGCGCTTTACCATGGCCGCACCGCATCCGCATGCATGCTCGTTCGCGTATCTGGACTCTGGGTTTCGTTGAACAGCTGACAACTCGAAACCCTCGAGACTCACAGGCAGCCATGGCCCCATGTCATGCATGGCGGCTTGGCAATCGCATGGCAGTACGTAGGACCGGCGCCGCCAAGCTTCATTCCACAAGATCGACGACGCTAGGCTCAGGCTGCACTGCTCGCCCCGCTGCGCGTGACGGCCGGCTTGCACTGTACGCGTATGGGGCGTGGCCATCGATCGTGTGTGGGCGTACGTACGTCCGATTCCGACCTTGCCGCCGTGTGCCATACCGATGTACTCCTGTCTCCGACAGGCACCCGTCGGTGAGGATTTACGTGTACCGCTGCCACAAGAAATTGTATATGATTTGGTAGAGTAGACAGCGTACGTACCGGAAGGCCCGACAGGGACGCTCGCATCGCATGTCCATCGGCGGCAGGGCACGGAACGGAAGCTTCTCCGCTGTATCGTCGCGGGGCTCGGGAGAACCATGCGGCAGCGGCAGGGCACGAGGGGCGTGCATCAGCATCGCCGTGTCGGCCGGTCGCGCGATCAATCAGTGATCAGATGACTAGTCTAGCCGGCCGACGGCAGCGCATCGACGATCGATCGCTTGCAGGTTTGTTACGTGAAGCTCTATAGGATCGACAGTCCGTCTCGGTCGATCTCTTCGTTCATTGGTCGTGAATTGACAGTGATGTACGGTTCACACGAGCGGCGTCACAGCATGTATGACTGGTGTGCGTGCCCTACAAACTCTCCATGATGCATGTCAGTGTCAGAAAAGAGCCCATCCCGTTCCCAACACCATTTTATTGGGAACTTCTCCATGCACGACCAGCCGATCTAGCTAGAGCTAGCTGATGAGCCATTCTCTCGAAATTTCGAGGAAAATGATTTAGAACAACTCGTGCGTGTGGCTGAAAATACTGTTCAATTTGAGCGATCGAGTAGGTGAGACGGCCGACGGATAAGCCAAACCATGCACGCAAAGGATGGAAGGAGCAAAGCGGTGAACAGGAGCTCCCAATCATGCATGGCGTTACGGCCGGACCGTACACGTCGTCGGCCTTGGGCGCATGTACGTGCACGGCAGCGTGCGCCTGCGTTTGCATGTGGGCTTTTAGGGCACAGCCGAGCCAGCACGCCGGTCGAAGTTGCCCGAGGCTCGGCGCCATCTCTCCATGTCCCTGAGTGGTCGCGTCATGCCGGCCGGCCGGCCGGACGGAGATTGATGCCCCTCCAGCTCGACCGATGCATCGTGTCGCTGCTGGATTGCAGTTCGCGGGAGGGCTGATAAGTTTGGCATGATTTCGGAAGTTGCCAAGAAAACCAAAGGGGCGAGAGAGGTGAAACGACGCCGCAGCTGTAGAGGTCCGTACGCCAGCCCCGCCATTGAGGCCCACACACCACACATGCGTGCCATGTCCCCGTGCTGTGGACGAGCGCAGGTGAGCAAGAGCAAATCCTCGTGCGCCCAGAGCTTGAGTGATGCCTGTTGGCCGGCCGGCCGGCTTGCCCCCGCACTTGGTTGTGTCCTGCATGCCACTGTCACACCGTGGGCTCAGCCGCCAGCGAAGAATGCCGGAGCCAAAAGCCACAGCCTGACGTCTAGGTTCACGGTTCCACCGTTCCAGATCCTGCTGAACGTTGTCTCGGTTTTGCTCCATGGATCTAATCTACGGATCACCACTCGTCATCTGCCGTTCTGTCTGTTGCTTCCTCAGCACCTATGATTGCTTACTGCACTTCGGGTTGTAAAAAGTTTCAGAGACAGAGAACAAAATGCACGGAGGCGGCTAATCATGCGAGCATAAGATTGGCTTCCTCAGTATTTCACGGATTAAGATAACAGAAATCTCAAACAAAAGCCGCACACATTTTCTTGATTTGCTCTAGTTGGTGGTGCCAGCTTTGAACAGCTTCCTCGAGCAGTCGAGCTCGTACAGAGCTGAGCTGATTCCCTCAAGAATCACACACCGCCTCAGTGGCATAATAGTCCAAACTCCAAACCGGCGTCCCTAGGAGGCATCAAGTGAGCTAGGCCGGCCAGCAGCATGCCAACTCGGCATTGGACAAGGACTTGCCCCAGTACTTGGTTCAAGCTTTTGAGCTAAATGCTCCCTCTGTTTCCTTTTACTCCGCACATAAGATTTATTTGAAGTCAAACTAAGCAAAGTTTGACCAAATTTATATGAAAAAATATCAGCATCTACAATACTAAAATTATACAGTATGAAAATTAACTTCATAATGTATCTAATAATATTGGTTTCATATTGTGTTCACATTTTTTAATATAAACTTAGTCAAACTTTGGCCAAATTTTATATGCAAACTAAAAAGAGGAGTACTTAGAAAGCACACAAAAATTATAACCCATCCAAGTAGGGCCTAACCCATTTAAATAAGTCGAGTTAACATTATAACTAGGCATACAGCATTCAGCAAAAGTGCAACTCACTTTAATCACATCACATATGGTTTAGCCAATGTACTGTCTTCGCTGGCTTCACATAACCATCTCTTTGGGCTGACAACAAAATTTGTGAGCTGAAACAGGCCTGACTATGAAACTGGAGTACTACAATTAGAATTGCAGATAGCTAAATTACTCAAGGTTTCCACCGCACAAAAGAAAAACACTGCATTACATGTCTTTTTCGGTTCTGTGGAGACAAAAAGGAGTATTCGGGTGTTTCTGCGACTCTTAAATGGCCCATTGCATCCCTGCCGCTTGCACAACTTCTCTCTTGCCAAGTCAACCCCCAAAAAGTTGCCACCATATCATCATACTAGATGGTAAACAGATCATCTTCAACCCTGCACATCTTCCTGTGAGAAAAACGACAACAAGTCCTGTGATGAAAACACCAAGTCCTGCTGCAAGACGAGAGAAAGATATGATCAGATTTGTCATAATACATGGGCAACACAAATTACAATACGAAACAATATACTAGCAGCAACCTCTGGAGGTGGTCCAAGATTAAGGAGATCTGGTAATCCATCATAATAGCCTTGGGAAAAGATTGGCCTATCTGGACCAAAGGAATTAATATCCTCATGACAACGCAGGGGTTCTTCCAAGATAGTCCCAGCCTGAGACGCTAAGAACCAATCGGAGGGATCGGCATCTGCCAGGCTAATAGCAGGTCTTTCTGTTTCTTCTTCCTACAATGAATGACATATCAGAAGCACAAAGTTATTACTCTACAATGGTAAACAAATCACTCGAATAGACTTTTTAGCAACACACCACAGAATGACAAACAGATGCTGCATAAGTTTGGTATTTGCATCTACTAGCTTCCAAATCGGCTAGATGCAGATCAACTTCGAAACCCTCAATTGCTTAAAGCTGTGCGCTGTTGCAATTTGCTTTTTGTAAATATACAATAACTTTATCAAGTATTGTTGGTCTTATGTCTACTGTTTCTTACTGAGAACTGGTTTCATCAAAAGGTTAGATGTAACTCGGCAAATTTCACATGTCAGTGATTTACCTGGAACTGCAAGTTGGAATAGTTTTGCTTCTGCTCAGTTTCACATTTTTTCGACAAAGCCTGCTCAGTTTCACATGGACTATTATTTGGGCGACATGGCTGTGGGGTCTTTGCCATTGGAGTTTTTGGATAATCCCTTGCAGTAAATGCATCAGATGCTTCCTTAGCCATTTCTGGTTCATCCTTGTCCATCTGATGTGTCTTCAATTGATAAAAGATTTTGCACACAACAAACTCCCCGACTTTTTCGTTCTCCTCTAGCCCAAGATGGTACTGATGCATCACCCAGTCAGCTTTATCAGGTTTGCCACCTGTTTGTGAACTTTTGTACAGAACCAATATTTTCTTCCACCCTTTTATAACACCATTGTCATATATGACTTTTGATTTACCCGTCTTGTGCCATCTCACATGCTCATCAGAAGTGCTATAATCGATGTTGCTGATCCTTCGACGCTTGCGCTGGCCAGAACCATACGCATTTGAAACTCTGTGGAAGAAATGAGCGCTTCTTCCATCTTTCTTCGTGCCTATAAGACCGAAAAGTGCCCAGTCAGTACATGAATAAACTAATAAATATTCCTATAGCATCTCAACAAGGGAATCCCCTACCAGGAAGATTTTCAGGATGTGAATAGCAGATCCCTTCATCATTCTCCACAGTTGGGATAAATTCATCAAGGAACATATGGGGCTCTGAACCTCCAATGCCAATTTTTTGTTCCAAATGCTCGAGCAGTTCCAAATCAGACGGATCAAACTTCACACCGGCTGGCAGCCCAGGCCACTGTAGAGCAACCTGCAAATGATGAAATACAGTAGAATGTGTAACATGGTACCCTCGAATGTAAGATCAAATGGGTTGCATTTTGCAAGCATCTGCAGTTCTGAAGCTTATGTGAGTTAATACAGGTCAAAGCCTTATTGATGTTCAATCTGGAATCAAGGAAAGCATAGAGTATCCACCGCAACATGTTTCCTTATTTGCTACCATCGGCAATACATCTAACTTAGGCGGCTACCAACAAAGAATAAATGATCTATGAACTATTCATGACAGACGCAGGTTTTCAGTAAGGGTGCACCAAAAAGTAAAGAAGAGAACTTCTCCTTGCAAGATACGAACTTATAGAAGTAGAAAGGGATCACCAAAAGATTTTCAAGTACTTACATCACTGTTATCAATGATATGTTTGCAGTTGGGGCATTCCCTGCATGCTTCTGCACCCAGTTCGCTTATCTGGCGATTCGAGCAGTTGTCATTCCTAATTTTCTTGGCAACACCCCTGCAAGTTATAAGCCATGACCTGCAGCAAAGTAATTACATAGCATTACATCAAAGGTGACCAGGATAATGCCAATTAAGATGACCTGTACATAAACAAGTAATGCTAACTTGTCAAATACATAGGAGTAATATTAAGACCAGGACAATGTTAATTAAATGGCCAGTACATAAGAAAGTAGTGCTACATGATTAAAAAAAGACACAGTAACTGCAAATTTTGAAGATGTAATATGCCAAGGAACAATATGGAATTAGTGACAGCCGTAAGCTGTGTATAAAAATTAAAAGGACTAGAGTATCTTGATAATTCGATTGACGACTGTTTACGCTATTCTTAGAAAGCAAGACATTGACAGGACACTATTGACAGAACAATGCTACATAACAGAGTGATGAGACAAACAAGCTTATGTGCTGCAACGGAGTTAACCTGATCATGAGTTGGATATCTATATCGACCAATTAAGTTAGAAAAAAAAGTAAGCTTAGACATATTAAGAAAGCAAGCACTTTCAATGTCACATTGCTCTATCAATGACTCAACGTACCTGGGCAGGCTTTGCAAATGTACTAAAGTGAACAGGATAATGTTATTCATAAAGGTCTGTACATAAGACAGTGATGATACATGGTAAAAATGAGACAGTAGCTGCAGAACTTGAAGATATAATACGTAAATCAGGAACAATATGGAACTATTGACAATCAGTAAGCTGTGTGTAACAAGACATTCGATATTTCAATTGACGCCATGTTTACGCTGTTCTTAGAAAGCAAAACATTGACAGGAGACTATTGACTGAACAATGCTACATAACAGGGTGATGAGACAAACAAGCTATCATGGATTTCGAGTCGAGCGACTAGTCGTCGACTAGTCAACGAGTCGCTGCGTCAGGGTCGACT
>CBMN010153198.1:0-13857 GCA_000582825.1 Hordeum pubiflorum | reverse complement strand
GTTACTTGATAGTTGGTTGATGATAGTCCCTGGGAACGGCGCTAGAAATCCTTCCTCCTATTCGTAACCATTTCACATTTCTAGTCTAAAAAGACAAAGTCAAAGTTTTAGAAGTTCGATTGAAGGCATATTCAAAACATCAGTTATTATATGTGAAAGGCATATTTCATAACAAACTAACATTGACAACCGTGTGAACCTTCTTAGATAGTTGGTGTGCATGGATGTTAAAATCCACATATACATAAATAGACATAAGCAATGTAGTCATCCGCTCCACGTGCTCCTCAAACGAGGAAAAAATGACTAGCCATACATTAAATGCTTTTTTGATTTCACATTCATGTTGTTCATATTGTGGAAATAGAAACAATATAAATAATGTCAGCACTCTTATCTTAAGATATATAGTTATTTTTTCCCAATTTAGTTTATGGCCAGTCAGACATATCCATAACTTATTCACAGAAATATATTCACTAATAAATTAGTCCTGATTTCTCAAATCATTTAGGTTTCGATGGTATGTCGGGTCAATGTGGTTGCACAAAACACATTTCTATGTCCTATGATAAGTGATTCTAAGCTAACATTTTGCCGCTAGTCCGTGCGAATGCACAGGTTCATTACTAGTACACACTAGTAGGTGTGAGAATAGTTACGAGGGAGAATGAATATACCATTCGAGAGGGGCTAAATGGCTCCCAAGCTCATCTGTTCCTGCTTGTGAACAGTAAAATTTATACAAATACTATAAAAATGAAAACAACCTGATTTTTTTTACATGGAAGATGTTTGATAGCGTGATTTCCATGCTAAACGACCCGGCGACGTCATGTGCCCCCTATGTGTGGTCCCGGAGACGGCAACATACATTATTTTCTCCTCTACGGCGGCTAGAGCCATGTGGGAATTCATAGGGGGCACACGTATGAGTACGTGAGGCATAAGCCTATTTCGAGAGTGATTTCCGTGCTAAATTTCAGCGAGCCCCAAATTGTTCTTTTTTTTTGCTGAGAGTTACTCAGATGTCCGAACAATCTGAAAATTGGCATCGACATCAAGCACCTAAACGGCTTCCATGCCAAAAAAAGTACAATTTTTATTATTTTTTCTAGTATTGTTTTTGATTTTACATCGAGATAAGATGAGCATGGGTGTGGAAATGGATATTCGTATACCATTCCCATAATCGATACACGATGTATATATTAATAATGATTTTATTATTGTTTTGGACATGAGATTATCCATACACGCAAACATATTGGCGACCGTACTATACCAGACGCACACGTGAGCGGCAGCACGCACGCACGCATGCAGCTAGCTTATGGTAGAGAAGCCGAAATTATATAAGAGTGCTTAGCATGGTGCTCTATCGATCTTATTGGAATCTATAGGATCGATCGACGTTGGTTGCATGCATGATTACTTAGTTGCTGTAGCTGTTGTGGACGGGCATCCTGTACTCCTGCTTCCCGCCGTAGCCGGGCTGCTTCTGCTCGCGGTGCTCGTGGTAGGCGTAGCCGCCGGCGCCGACCGCCGCCGCCCCTGCCAGGCCGGCCTCGATCTGGTGCTTCCGCGCGTGCGCTGGGTCCTTCTTCGCCTCATACCCCTCATACTGTACCACACAAAAGGATCATTGATCTTGATGATTTGATGGGTTAATTTGAGTAGTATGTAATGTTGAGCTAGAGTAATTAAGGAGTATTTACCAGAGCAAAGCCACCGGCGGCGAGGGCGCCGGCCTCGCCGATGCGCTCCCTGTTCTTGTGCTGCGTCACCTCCTTCTTGTAGTACCCTTGCCCCTGCTCGCCCCCGCCGAAGGACTCGGTAGTGGTGGTGGTGTACGCCATGGTCCTACCGTCGTTGGGCCCGTAGCCGTGGCCGTACCCTTGCCCGGGCCTGACGGAGTCGAAGCACTCGTCGGTGGTGGTGGTAGTGTACATCGTCCTGCCACCGCCGCCGCCGCCGCCATGCCCGCGCATGCTGGAGTCGAAGCGGTCGACGTCAGTGGTGTTGGAGTACATGTTGGTCCCGCCATTGCCATGGCTCTGACCGTGGCCGTAGCCGGTACCATGGCCGAGCTTGCCAGCGTCGTGGCACTCCTCGGTGGTGGTGGAGTACACGGTCCTGCCGCCGTCGAAGGACTCCTCGGTGTTGGAGTAGGACATGGGCCTGCCGCCGTTGTAGTAGGCCGCCATTCTCTTCTAAGAGCAGATGGTGAGCTAAGCTAGCTAGTGTGATGGATAGTTACTGGTACGTGTTGATGCTTGCTTGGCTGTCACAAATGTGAGAGCAAAGCTGATTATTCCATGATCGCCTCTATTATTGGAATCATTATTTGGGACTGTAGTTGTGAAACATTTTCAGCATCATTTTGTCGCTGCCGACTGGTGTTATATACTTACATATATAGCCTTGATATGCAAAACTTGCCAAGATTCATCTGATCAAGTTGTTTTCTCTCTTTTAGGAAAGGGTATGCGATAGCGTCGACAACTGGGAAAAAAAAATTTTTGTGTGTGTGCAGCACTCAATAAAGTCTTCTTTCGGCTCCTTTCAACAGAGCATACATATCTCTATCTCTAGTACAAAGTGAAAATACGCTGTTGTAACTCTCTTTCTCGTAACATGGTTCTTATTAACAGTTGAGCTGATGAGTCTTTAGTTGACGTCTTTACCCCGTATCAGTGGAGGGCCGTGAGTAGCGCGGGTCGGCCGCTTCTGCTCCGTTCCGGCAAGGTGGAGGCACCAACGTGGTGATGGCTCCGGCGTGCTTTCTCCTGGTGGCTCGGTCCGTCGTGTTCGGGTGGCTGTGGTGGTCAGGGGCGTGGGTGCACCGGCCAGTGAGGCGGCCACAAAGGCTTGGCGGCGGTGGTTGGGTGCGGGTGGTGGTAGTCCATCCCTTCTCCTCGGTTCGGGCCAGCGGCGCGGTTTGGTCGCGGTGCGGAGATGGCTAGGACCCGTGGTTCGTTCTCGGGCGGACCGGTTTGTGGCCCAAGGCAGGTCGGAGCTCTCACTCCGGGTAGGTGATGGTGGGCTCGGTCCCGCTGGTGTCCACGGACGATGAGGCCTCTCTTCTCATTGATGCGGTGGTTGGTGGTGGTGGTCGGGTCTCCTCTATTCTGGCGGGCAGATCGGCGCCGGTGACCACGGTCGAGGCGTCGCGCAAGCGGGCTCGGCAGAGGCTCTCGGTAGTCCCAGGGTTGTGTCTCCCCCGGTCCACTGCGACTGGCTGGGGACGCAAGTGTGGACTCTCCCTAACGTGAGGGCATCGACCCTGATTTCATGACTGATGCTAGGCTAGGAGTGAAAGGAGATGCCTTTTTCTCCTCCCCTGGTGGTTGAATCTCCGTGATGTGGACGAATTGTGGTGGCTTAGACATGGATGCCGGAGCGGCGGCTCAGGATGGCTATCCACATGGTTGGCTCTGTGGCGGGCACCATGTCGGTGATGGTAGCTTTCCCTCGTGGTCGTGTGGATGGAGGGAGGATAGCGGTGGGTGGCTAGGGCGCGCTCCCAGTCGTTCACAATGGCGTCACCCCGATAGGAGCTGGGGAGCTTAAGTCATCGCGCTTGTCGTGTAGACCTGGTGGTGGCACGGGGGAGTTGCCGAGCAAAAGCTCCATGCTTTGTCGCTGATGGCGGCGATGCTAGCGGGCGCCAGTCTCTTTCTAAAGATGTCGTCATGGTGCTACTCTCCGTGCTAGGGTTCTGGGTGAATACCCTTCTGCCTTCTGGACTTGGGAGTGGCGATGCTTTGCGCCGTTTTCGCTCCTAGGGGCGTTGTCATGTAGCTTAGGTGTTTAGGACATATATATGCTATTACCCATCATTCGTGCACGTACTGGTTTATGCTATTACATGTAGTATCTACTGAACACAGATATATAAGAGCTATAAAGTCCAGTGTTAAGTGAAGAAATAAAAAGGGTCACCGCATATGCAAGGCATCTATCTAGATTACACTTTGTCGCAAAAAAAAATCTAGATTAGACTAGATTCACACACCTGCACATGCATGCATATAGACAATATTAACTTAGATTAATGTTTTATTTTAATCTTAAATGTGATAAGTTGGCGCAACTGGATTGTGCTAGAGGTTATCTGAGATATACTCAACTTTCTGCTAAATGTTTTCACAATGATGGCCTTGAGTTTTTAGCCATATTTTCTAACAAGCTATATTTCTCCTAAGCTTACTTACTAAAGTAATAATCTAGAAAGGTTGTCTATGCTCTGAGCGTGCATGTGCAAAAAAAAATGTAGCAACATTTTACATAAATATGTTAACTAGCAGAGCTACTACTATTGAATAAGTATCTCAATAGAAATCTAGCACAATGAATATAAACTTTATTTTAAAATTTTAAACCACTAGAAGGCAGTTGACATGAAATGATTACTAATAAAGTTTGTAGGATTCTTTTCTTTTGCTTTGATAACAACAAAATAATATGCTTTCAGTGCCAATATTAGAATAATGAATCCATGTGTTTTAAAAAATTAGACATTTTTACTTACTTAATTTTTAAAAGTATTAATACCTTTGTTTTAGTATCGACGGCCCCTGTGGTGCACGTGTTGATGACTAGTATAATGTGTGTGTTCCGCTAGTTGTGTTGTCTGGTACCATTTGTGTTGTCTACACTGAACGATTCATGTCCAATTATAATGACAATTTTTTTGTTCAATTTAATATACGCTAATCATCAATCCTGGGCAATGGATGACAATAATACATGCCATTTCAGAAAAGCATTGTCAGCGACAGAAAAGATAACGCACACGTATCTTGTAGAACATCCATCGGTGTTTTTGTTAGTACATCCTTCGCGCACTCGTAACGTGCACGAGAGACATCGGTATTAGTCCATTCGTCATAGACGAAACACAGAGAAAAGACGTCAGTGTTACTCGTCAAACGTCCACACACGTAATCTACAGGACATACGTCGGTGTTAGTTCCACTTTCACAAACGTTTGCTCCATTCCAATCGTGGGAAATTGTCTCTGTAATCGCACACAATTTGGCCAGCCCAGTCGTGTAGGACGGTCTTATCAACACACATGATTTGGCTTTGGTCAGCGATGTACATCCCCATAGCCAACCCAATAGACCACACGGTTTATGTACAATCGCACACAATTTTATCCATAAATCAGTTACGGGACAATTGTACACAAACACCATATAGCGTCTCAAGCTGCTATAGCCGGCTATTAAAACTTTGATCTTAATTACATGGGTGAAATTTTACTATGTGATGTTGACTTCTAGAGTAATTAACGGGGCAAAGGCGCCGACCTCACCGACGCGCTCCCTGTTCTTGTGCTGCTTCACCTCCGTCTTGTAGTACCCCTGCCCCTGCTCGCCTCCGCCGAAACACTCCTCGGTGGTGGTAGTGGTGTACGACATGGTCCTACCGTCGTTGTGCCCGTAGCTGTGGACGTGCCTGCTGGAGTTGACGAGCCCGTGGGTGGTGTTGATCCTTCTTCCGCCGCCGTTGCCTTGCCCGTGCATGCTGGAGTCGAAGCACTCAACGTCAGTGGTATTGGAGTACATGTTGGTCCCGCCATGGCCATGGCCGTGACCGTGGCCGTGCTTGCCAGTGTCGTAGCACTCCGCGGTGGTGGAGTAAACGGTCCTGCCGCCGTCGAAGGACTCCTCGGTGTTGGAGTAGGACATTGGCCTGCCGCCGTTGTAGTAGGCCGCCATGCTATGAGCCGGTGGTGATGCTGAGCTAGCTAGGGCAATGGGTGCAGGTACGTGTTGATGCTTGCTTGGCTGTCACAAATGTGCCGAGGAAGGGGTGTATTTATATAGCATGGCGACTGGCAGTGAAAGGAGACGACGGACGGTGGGATTAATTGGAGAGCAAAGGTTATTCCATGATCGCCTCTATTATTGAAATCATAATTTGGGACTATAATTGTGAAACATTTTCAGCATCATTTCGTCGCAGCCGACAGGTGTTATATACATATATAGCCTTGATATGCAAAACTTGCCAAGATTCATCTTATCAAGTTGTTTTCTTTCTTTTGGGAAAGGGTATAACTGGGAGCATTTTTTTGCAGCACTCAATAAAGTTATTCTTCTTTCCGCTCCTTTCAATAGAGCATCCATATCTCTGTCTCTAGTACCAAATGAAAATGTGTTTCTGTAACTCTCTTTCTCGTCACATGGTTCTTATTAATAGTTCACTTGATGAGTAAGAGCAACTCTTAACAATTTACTATATAAAAAAATGCACTCTTAACAAACTTTAGTTACGTTGATGTCTTTACCCCGTATCAGATTGATGCCTTTGGGAGATGGGAGTGAGCAACTTAGCATACATAAGCATGAGTTCTCTTAGTAAACGAAAACATTAGACATGGATTTGTTTTTGTAGAAAGCAAAGAGACAGCTAATGAGTTAGCTTAGTAAACCCAAAATATTAGATTTAGTAAGAACAGCCTACTTCCATTCTCATGAAAAAGAATGTGCCCGCGGGTGAAACATGCAGTACAAGCAGATCTCATATTTGATCAAGAAACATCACATAACCACGATGGGGTATTTGCAGTCCAATGCTTACTGGCCACACAAATAAATATTCTAAGAATCTCAATCTCAGTTCATATGTTGCGAAGGGCGGTGGTTGGGGTTGTTTCTGTCACTGCTTGTTGCCGTTCACTTCAGCCAAATCATGATTTTATTTCTCTTTTCTCTTTCTTGTTATTGTGCATTCTCGATATGTGAAGCTGTGGATAGCGTATTAGTGTAAGATTGATTGGCTGTTATTAATTTCTTAAGGATATTAATATATTCCTTTATTAAAAAAGATAGATAATTGCTAGAACCCGCAATCATTCGCACCAAAAGACTACAAGAAATAATAAAATTGTGTTTTAAGAAGCAGACTAAGAAAACACATATCCTATGTCACAATCAACCTGAAGTAACATTCAATTAAAAAAATGCTATTTCGCAATCAAACATATGTAAAATTCATTCGCTCGCATTTTAATTGGATTAACTACGAGGAATAAACATTTCTCTGAAAATCGGAGTCCCACTTTTGTTAGGGGAGGGCTCCCCAATGTACACCTACGGGGCACATCTAGGTATCACTTTATGCGAAACCTAACGTCGCCTTGCCTTAAGCGATAGGATAGTGGGCCAGCCAAGCAATGTGCTTGTACTGATATTTGTTCATAAGATTGTTTTCTTGACTTTTTTTTGCAACTGTGTCAAAATATTCTGATTATATATATATTTCAAATATTGCTTCATAGTTGAAAAGGTGTTCGTGCGTTAAAAAAGTTCATGTGGTGAAATATAATATACGAGCAACTTTCACCAAAAAATAAGGTGGCATTAAAAAATGTTCGTGACATGTTCAAAATATATTGCGCTAAAACAATTTGTGGCATATTTATTCAAAATATATACATTGTAAAAATATGTCCGTATAATTCAAAAAAATAAACAATGTTTCGTCCCACTCAAAAATGTACTTGAAATTTTAAAAACATTCACGCATTTAACAAAATTTCATGACATTTTTAAAAGATGTCTGTACAATGTGAAAGATGTAGCATAGTTTACTGTAATGTTCCATGCCATTAAAAAGATGTTCAACATGTTGAAAAATGTTTAACATGTATTGGAGAGAGTGTTCAAAACATGTATTTAAGGAAATGAACAATCGTGTATTTGAAAAATATAAAACATGCATTGAAAAAAGTGGACATGTATTGAAAAAAGTGGACATTGTAACCTGTCATGAAGACTCTGAAAACCTTCTTAGAAAACTATATTGAGCTGGCCCATCTAGTGAGGGCCTACCACGAGACTGAGTACCATCTCGTAGTAGGCGAGACTTCGCATTTGCGCTGCCAATGGCTCGTCTTAAGAAACTGCTCGTTCACTTGGGCCAGCACACGAATGCCAGATTTTACCTTCCATTCTCATAGTTGTGTATTCCAACCAGGGGTCTACATCATCGGAAAATAGGGCAACTATTAGGGAAGATTTACTATTGACAAATCTTGAAAATTTATTCAATTTATTGATTTCATATATGCCGAGTTCATCTAACCAGGGGCTCGGTAAGTCCTATAAGGCGAGTTCTTTCATCTAAGCCTAGTTCGTCCAGCTGGGGGCTCGGTAACGTCTCCCATATGCCGTGCTATGTTGTCTGCTCAGAACCGTACTCGGCTTACGAGTGTTTTGCCAAGATCCCTGGTTTGGGTACTCGGCTTACAGGTGTTTTGCCATGATCCAGTGTTTTGGTACTCGGCTTACAAGTATTTTGCCATGATCCCGTGATTTGGTACTCAGCTTACAGCAAAGAACTCCGTAACAACGATTTTTTAAGTAGTGATTGTGGGGTGACCACACTTATAAATACGCATGGTCGATAGAGTCCAAAAAGAAACCTTTTCCCTATGTTCATATGGAGTGACTTGGAGAAGGCAATGATTCCAATATAGATCTAATCAGAGCGAACAAAGAACACCATAAACACCATATAATTATTAATAACTTATAATATTATTGCTTATTATTCAAGACCACATAATCCATACACGCGTAGATACTGGCGACCGTATTGTACCAGACGCAAATTACGCCACAGAGCACGTGACCTGTAGCACGAACGCATGCACCTAGCTTATTATCGATAAGCCGAAATTAATAAGATTACTTAAGCAACACACAGGCATGCCTGCCTGCATGATGCTCTGTCGATCTTATTATTGGAGTGTATACGACGATCGATCGACGTTGGTTGCGTGCATGATTACTCAGTTGCAGTAGCTGTTGTGCACGGGCATCCTGTACTCCTGCTGCCCGCCGTAGCCGGCCTGCTTCTGCTCGCGGTGCTCGTGGTACGCGTAGCCGCCGGCGCCGAGCGCCGCCGCGCCTGCCACGCCGGCCTCGATCTGGTGCTTCCTCGCGTGCGCCGGGTCCTTCTTCACCTCGTACCCCTCATACTGCACACCATATTCAAAGATCATGCATCTTAATTACATGGATAAAATTCTTCTCCATGTGATGTTGAGTTGCTGAGTGAGGTTAATTAGGTAATTACCAGGGCGAAGGCACCGGCGGCGAGGGCGCCGACCTCGCCGACGCGCTCCCTGTTCTTGTGCTGCTTCACCTCCTTCTTGTAGTACCCCTGGCCCTGCTCGCCGCCGCCGAAGCACTCCTCGGTGGTGGTGGAGTAGGACATGGCCCTACCGTCGTTGTGCCCGTAGCCATGCCTGTGGCCGTGCCCATGCCCGTGCCTGCCGGAGTCGAAGCACTCCTCGTCTACGGTGTTGGAGTACATGGTCCTGCCTCCGCCGCCGTGGCCGTGGCGGCCGGAGTCAAAGCACTCCACGTCAGTGGTGTTGGCGTACATGTTTGCCCCGCCGTGCCCATGGCCGTGCCCGTGCCCGTGGCCGTGCTTTCCGGCGTCGTAGCACTCCTCGGTGGTGTTGGAGTACATGGTCCTGCCGCCGTCGTAGCACTCGTCGGTGTTGGAGTAGGGCATGGTCCGGCCGCCGTTGTAGTAGGCCGCCATGCTAACAGCAGGTGGTGATGCTAAGCAAGCTAGTGTGATGGATGCGGGTACGTGGCTGCTTGCTTGCTTGCTTGCTTGTAGCAAATGTTTTGAGGACGTGTGTATTTATAGCCGGTGACAGGAGAGTGGAAGTGACAGGAGAAGATGGACGGTGAGGATTGGCGGCCATGGAAAATTCCATGATTCCCTCTATTATTGCACCGTTCTCTTGCGACTGTAGGTGTGACTTGTCGGTTCTCGATAGAGAAATTTTATGAAAACAAAATGAAAGAAAAAAAGATTATTCCTCTTATCAGGATCCCTTAGTTTTGCAACCAGGTGCTGACAGATGTTATATATACATTGTAGCCTCACATGCAAAATTTCCAAGATTCGTGTCCTCCCGTAGTGTTTTCACTTTTGGAAAGCCTATGCGATATTTCGACAACTGGGAGCATTTCTTTTCAGCACTAAGTAAAGTTATTCTTCCTTTCGCTTCTTTCAACGGAGCATCCATGTCTCTATCTCTAGTACCAAGTGAAAATGTGCTTCCGTAACTCTTACTCGTTACATGCTTCTTATTAACAGTTCAGCTTATGAGTAAAAGCAACTCTTAACAAACTTACTATCATAAATATTAATCTTAACAAACAGATCAGTTGATGTGTTTACACGTACGGTATTCAGTTGATAACTCTGGTAGGTGAGAGACAAAGCATACACAAGCATGAGTTCTCTTAGAGTGTACCTAAAATATTAGACAGCTAAAAGCTAATGAGTTAGCTTAGTAAGCCAAAAGTGTTTGATTCGGTAATACTAGCCTTCTACTTCAATTCTAATGTAAAAAAAATAACATGCAGTACAAATAGCTCTCGTATTTGGTCAACAAACAGCAGATAACCAAGAGATATTTGCAGCGAATTTCTCACTGCTCACTAAACTACATATTCTTAGAATATCTACCGCAGCTCATATGTTTCCAAGGGGAGTGGTTTTTTTGGTGCTCCATGTGCAATGGTTGGTGTTCTTTATGTTACTGTGTATTGCTGTTCACTTCAGTCACGTCATGCTTTTATTTCTCTTTTTATTTCTTGAGGAAATTTCTCTTTTTTTAGTTTGGGTATTCTGCATTCTCGATATCTTGACTAGCTCTTGGTATCTTATTATTGTAGAGGTCGAGTGTAATTGGTATATTATTGATAATAATATATTCCCTTTATTAAGAAAAAAGATAGATAGATGCTAGAATCCACAGTCGCTCGAATGAAAATTCGACAAGAAATTATAAAATTATTCTTTAAGAAGCATATAAAGAAAATATATATGCTATGTCACAGTCAACTTGAAGTAGCATTCAACAACACATATGCTATGTCACAATCAACCTGATGTAAAATTCAATTGTTCACATTTGATTAGAGAATAAATGTAATTTTTCCATGTTAACGCTGAATAGAGAGAATGGGAACAAGAGGCTCAAATATAATTCCATAGCAAAGGAATATTCAGAGAAAAAACAGACAAAAAGACAGCATCTTGGGTGTGCGCTTCCTGATCTCTATACAATCGGATTTCAAGCCATTTAACTTCGACAGACGAATTTTCACTAGGAGAAAATTATTCACATATGTTATGAATAAATATTCCTCTGAAAACCAGGGCCCCCTATATACTGCCTAATGCTCACTGTAAGCGACTCCTCGCTTGCGTTGGCCAGCATGCGAACAGCGCAAGATGCCTTCCACTCCGGAGTTGTGCATTCAACCAAGAGGCACGCATATCACCAGATTTTTCGGACGATTGATAGGTAATATTTATTTTTGAGAAATCTCAAAAATGTATTCAGTTTACTGATTTTATATAATAAGTCCGACAAAAGGCAAATATTCTTGAATGAGTAGAAGTCTTCATGTGTTGTGAGGAATATTGCTCACGTAGATCAAAAGAAAATATTAATGTATATAATTTTTTCACAAGTCTCAAAAATATATGTTTGTGTATTTCAAAAGTGTTTATATATTTCTGAAAATATTCATGTACAATGAAATGAATATTCATGTATTAGAAAAATACCCATGAAGTTTTTAAGAAACTTCTATGTGAAAATGAAAGGTTTATTAATCTTTAAAAGATGTGTATGTGTCTGAAAAAAGTTCATGGTTTCAAAAAATGTCTTATAACATACACACAAAAACGTTCCAGTATTACCCAACATGATGAAAAAATAATTATAAAAAAGAAGTAAACCATAAAATAGGAAAATGAAAACTAAAATAAAAATATCTATACATCTTAGAAAATCTGATTCATAAATTTACAAAACAGAAACCAGAAAATCAGAAAAGGAAAAGAAGATCTAAAATAACGCATAGACATAATGTAAAATAAAAGACACTTCAAAATTATTAATATATAAACTACAAAGACAAGAAAACCGAAGTGAAAATAAGAATGAAAATACCAGCCGATATAGTTGGGCCGGCCCATGCACAAAAAACATATAGGCGAGCTGTATATGTGACTCACAGTGGCAACATATTGTGTTTGCAGTGAATATAAGCCTCCAGCATTAGCTAGCTGTCCATTTTGATTCCCATGACAACGTTCCAACATAAGAAATGAAGCCGAATAAACAACTATTTGGACATGCTAGCAGTCCACGGTCCAATACACATTTTGATGGTATTGGTGAAATTATCGAGTTGAGGCATTTTTATCGACTTTTAGGGCCTCTTTGGATTAAAGAATTTTTGTAGGAATATGGAGGATTTGCATAGTAAGGAATTGATTCTATGAGAGCCCTTTAGACCATAGGATTATGGCTACTATTTTTTTATGAGAGCCTTTTAGATCATAGGATTAGGGCTACTATGTTTACGAAACTATTTTTTATGAAAACCTTCAAAATTTTATATTTAAATTGCTTCAAAAATTGAAACGCAAGTCCTAGTTTTTGAATTAGGACTAAAATTATTGAAATGCTTCTAAAATGATATTTTTGTCAAATGCCGGCGTAATGATTTTGAAAATGATTGAAATACGAAAGAAACAATGGAAATGTTTGTAATAATTTAATTGTATTTATAACTATTTGGAACACTTTAATTGTGTGTCATAATATGGCTGAAATTAGTTAAATATGTATGCAAAATTGAAATAACTCAAATGAAATAATTGAAATGTTAGAAAATGAAAGTTGTATGAAATGGATGTGGAGTACGTGCTTGTGAAATTGCTTGAAATATGAATGAGATTGTTGAAATGGGTATGATAAATAATTTGTGACCTGCATTTGCAATAGTTTTGAAACACATAATGAGCCACTGAAGAAAATCAAACTTCTTGAATTTGGAAAATATGATTTTTTTTATAATGTCATTGCACGAGAGTATGTCGATCGAAGAAAACAAGAAGACTAGGTGTAGAAAATATTATAAAACAAAACATAGACCATCTCCAGTAAACTCCCTATTCCAAAAAAGCACGTATAGGGAGAGTTGTGGCAAACAAATGCGCAAGCAGTCACCCTATTTCTAGAAACAAATTGGACCTATGCCTAAAAACACGACATTTGTGCTCAAATAGTGAGACACACACACTCACACAGAGTTGTAACTCTGCCTATAAATTTCCAACCCATCCCACATTAGCATCCCCCGCCATTGACGGTAACACCGCTGCGTCGCTGCTGCTGCCGCTGCAGGACCGCTGCCCGGCCGCCATCGCGCTGCACCACCGTGGCGCCTTCCGCCATCCGCACTGCCTATTGCCAGAGCTCTGTCAATGTCTTACATGGACGCGAGAGAGAAAGAGAAGAGAAATTAGAAACTGGCAGATGGGGCTTATATGTTGGGGTAATAATATAGGGAGAGGCTTATAGAAAAACTGCCATAGACGCACATCTTCTGCACCCCATAAATTATTGGGAGAGCACCTAAACGCACGTATATGGACAGGTTTTTTAGGAGACTGCTGGAGATGCTCTTAAGTCTCCTATTGAAATGGTGGTGGAAACTTGAAATCGAGGATGGATTATGGCATCATGTTGTGAAGACTAAATATGTTAGAAACAAAACTATTGCTTGTTCCTACTTGGCACGTGGCATCAAATGATTATATCATTTAGAGAGGGTCTCCCCTTAATTCTGCATTTAAGAGAGTTCTCGTCTTTATTTTTTATCATATACTAGACCTATCAATCAACTACCGGGGACACGTGGCATCTTCGTGTCAATCGCTCTTTACCCAACGTTGTCCTCAACAAAGAGCTTTCGCACGGCAACCCGCCATATGCCCCCCCCCCCCCCC
>CBMN010153186.1:0-11358 GCA_000582825.1 Hordeum pubiflorum | reverse complement strand
TAACAAGATCCACAAGGGATTAGTGGGGGATATCAAATTTCTCTTGGTGAAAATGTAGATCGGGGCCCTCTCAACCAAACCCTAGGAGAGCAACAACTTTTGTTGGCTAGGGAGAGAGATCGGGAGAAAATGGAGCTTGGAGCAACAATGGAGCTTAGGAAAGGAACGGGTAGTCTTCTTGGGGAAGAAGACCCCCTTTATATAGTGGGGAACAAATCCAACGGTTATCCTTCGGAATTGCATTATAATTCTGTGAAGGATGATCACTCCTACGTTGCTCCACACACTATGCAGGACAAATCCTAACACTCAAAATGGAACTGGGGCAAACTGTTAGGCTCAGTGCAAGCTATATCATTACCCTTCTTCTATGTATATACACAAATATGCTTAAGATTTGAAACTCTGGATCATGTGCATTTATTTGCGTCATATCCATCAGTATATGGGATCATCATATACCACCTAAGTTTATTTCAAATTTTACTGCATGATCTTTCTCCTTCAACATATTCTCTTTTTTTGCTAACTCTAATGATAGAGTCAAAGAAAAAGATCAATATTTTGCTAATGCTCCTGTGAATACCATGTGTTGTTTTGCAAAACGTTTTGTTCTATCTTTAAGCGCTTTTGAGGTTTCACTAAAACCAGGATTGTGAATATCATGTGGTTTTTTTACTCCGTGTGTCATCCATGAACTAATTAATTTTATGTTGTGTAGATCATGAGACAACAAATGTGGGAGAGGCAGCTGGAAATACACATGATTATTACATCAAAAGGTTGAAATCAGAAATAGGAATGGAATTTGAGAATGACGATATAGCGTATGAGTTTTACAACACATATGCAGGACATGTAGGTTTGAGTGTCAAAAAATCTTGGCATGATAAATCCTCAACAACTAATATTACTCGAACAAAGAAATTTGTATGCTTAAATCCAGGTTACAAGGACAAGAGCTAGGAACAATCTCAGAGGAAGCGAGAAAATACAAGAGTTGGTTGTCTGGCAGAGATGACCATCAAATAAGTGCTAATGGAAAATATCTTGTAAGCAGCTTTGAGGATGCTCATAATCATGAACTCGTAACTCCAAGCAAAGCCCATCTACTGCGATCCCAAAGAAGAATTATAGAAGATCGGAAAGACCCAAATTGACATATTGAATGATTCAGGTATTAGAAAAAAATCTAGCCATGAAGTGATGCGTAGACAAGCAGGCGAGCGGTCACGCGTCGCCGTGTGAATCCACGACGCGCATCGATCCACGACGGTCAAGGCGGCTGTAGCAGTCTTTGCCAGAGTTAATCGGTCGAGATGATCCACACGGGCCAGCGGCGTTAATTAGTGTGTGAGGTGGACCACCCGAGTGCGCCGTACTCCTATAAGCACACGCATACGGGCGTACACGTGGCGCGTACAGGCATGACGTCGCTACACAGGCGTTGTATGGCCACGTACGGCGTGCTCGCCCTCCCCAGGGCGGATTTCCGATGCCTTCCTTTTTTATATGAAGGGGTATGAACAAACTTTAACCATTAATATGTTTAGCGGTTGTACGGAAGCTAAGATTGCGGGATCAACTAACAAAATTACTATACCTATGGATTGTGCCTTGGGGGAAGAATCTACCGACATGCGTGTCCTCCGACTAATCACTTCTCGATGGTTTTTAAACTAATATTGATCTCACGGATTCTTGAGATTTGTGCATGTGACATGGATATGTTACATTGCCACTTGTTTTAAGAGTTTTTAAAATAATATTGATCTCACGGTTCTCACCTGACAATGGATCCTATTATTATAGTCTCCCACGTTCC
The DNA here is from genome assembly GCA_000582825.1 of Hordeum pubiflorum. Classification (NCBI taxonomy): domain Eukaryota; kingdom Viridiplantae; phylum Streptophyta; class Magnoliopsida; order Poales; family Poaceae; genus Hordeum; species Hordeum pubiflorum. Next base: position 9,533 of record CBMN010153186.1, on the reverse strand, counting down.
CGGTGTGCGCATTCAAAACTATCGCTGCCATTTTTATATAAAACATGGCTCCTCTGAAGCTTACAAGAGGATGAAGCTCTGAAGCTGCTGGCATAACAAAACATGGCTCCTCTGAAGCTTACAAGAGGATGAGGCTCTGAAGCTGCTGGCATAACAAAACATGGCTCCTCTGAAGCTTACAAGAGGATGAAGCTCTGAAGCTGCTGGCATAACAAAACATGGCTCCTCTGACTCCCAGGCTTGTGGTGCCCATCGATGTGAAGAAGAAGCCATGGGAGCAGGAGGTCCGTCTCCACAACCGCTGGCATCCGGACATCCCTCCCGTCGCCGATGTGACAGAGGGGGAGTTATTCCGCGTTGAGATGGTCGATTGGACCGGAGGACAGGTCAGAGACGATGACTCTGCAGATGACATCAAATCTCTGGATCTCACAACTGTAAGTATGCATTTTATTTCTGAGTTTTTTTTGGGGGGGGCAGAAATGTTGTTTGACAATAGCATAGTTACCGGATTCGTTACACAAGGCACCGAAGATGGTCGTCCGATCTAGACCAGGGGGTGTTCGAAGTTGCTTTCAGTTCGTTGATTGACTATGGTTTGATGCTCTGTTTGTTTTAGTAGAAAGAGTAGTATTTCGCTCATGCATTAGACAAAAGCAAGTGTTTTATGCCACCAAACTGAATGTGTGTGGGTTTTCCACAGCCTCACTATCTCAGTGGCCCCCTTAGAGTAGTTGATGCTGAGGGGGCTCCAGCTTCACCCGGGGATCTTCTCGCGGTGGAGATCTGCAACCTCGGCCCGCTTCCGGGCGACGAGTGGGGCTATACCGGGATATTCGAAAGGGAGAATGGGGGCGGGTTCTTGACCGACCACTTCCCAAGTGCAAGAAAAGCCATTTGGTATTTCGAAGGGATTTATGCATACTCCCCTCAGATACCAGGTAAGTAGTTGCTGGCATGTATTGTTGTGAATGAAGAGTTTCAGCTTTAGATCATTCAAATAGTTCCATTTTGTGCATATTCAGGTGTTCGGTTTCCGGGGTTAACTCATCCTGGTATAGTGGGAACTGCGCCGTCGGCCGAGCTTCTCGATATATGGAACCAAAGGGAAAGAGAATTGGTCGAGACAGGTCACGAGTCTCTGAAACAGTGTGAAGTTCTACACCAGAGACCCCTTGCTAACTTACCAACCTCCCACAGCTGTTTACTTGGGAAGGTACGACGTGTCCATCGATACTTTGGTTATATATATATATATATATATATATATATATATATGTTTAAAGAGCTATGCTCACTATATATGCAATGTTCTGCAGATCCAGGAAGGGACTCCTGAGTGGCAAAAGATTGCAAATGAAGCAGCAAGGACCATTCCTGGAAGAGAGAATGGAGGGAACTGTGACATAAAGAATCTAAGCAGAGGTTCCAAAGTTTATCTCCCAGTATTTGTTGAAGGAGCAAATTTGAGTACTGGTGATATGCATTTCTCCCAAGGTGATGGTGAAGTCTCATTCTGCGGAGCAATAGAAATGAGTGGATTCCTTGAGCTAAAGTAATTTCCTTAATTCTCAGCTGATCAACTGTACAAGACTTGCTAAATTTGCTCTGTTCGATAACAAAAATCTTTCATGTGAAATTCTGCTAATTCATTTTTGTGTAGGTGTGAGATCATAAGAGGTGGGATGAAGGAGTACTTGACTCCTGTTGGTCCAACGGCACTTCATGTGAACCCTATCTTCGAGATAGGTCCCGTGGAGCCACGCTTCTCGGAATGGTTAGTCTTCGAGGGCATCAGCGTGGATGAGTCGGGGAAGCAGCATTTCCTTGATGCATCAGTTGCCTACAAGCGTGCAGTTCTCAATGCCATTGAGTACCTTTCCAGGTTTGGGTACTCCAAGGAGCAGGTAGGCACTAACCTGGGTTAATTATTAATGATCACCCTGTAATTAAGTACTCTGCAATGTAAGTAAGAGAGGGACATTATCTTGAGTTCTGAACTTTGGGTTATATATGCAGGTGTATCTTTTGCTGTCATGCTGTCCATGTGAGGGTAGGATATCTGGAATAGTAGACGCCCCTAACGCAGTGGCGACACTTGCCATCCCAACAGCGATCTTCGACCAGGTATATCCTCCAATAGCCCCAACACAATATCTTTTGCGCCAAAAAACTTTCAGCTTCTTAATAAGGACGGAACGACAAAGGCTGCGGATGATGCCTTTGGTCTGATCTTGGATCTGGCTTAAAGCTTTCTGTGCTACATTTGTTTGGAGAAACCAAAAAATTGGTGTCCACTGATAGTTAATAGAGATATGTATGTAGGTTTTATGTAGCACAGATAGCAGATCAATGCTGATACTGCTAGGTTATTTTACCCAAAAGCATTGTGAGTCTAGTCAGTAATGTGCAAATCATGCCTCCTGGTAGTATCTCCTTCATTCGTAGGCATTTTCATTATTATGCGTACTTTTATTTAAAACTCCAGGTGCATGACATTTCAATTGTAAACATATGTACTAGGATATAAGGCCAAAACGCCTGGGGCATGGACCAAAATTGAGGAGACTTCCGGACGTTCTGAGATGAACATACAGTGGACCATATATGCAGTGGAGCACAAGACCACAGTGGTACAAGGACGCCATAGCGTCAATCAAACATCTAAAAATAATGCACGATCATCTTTACACAATATCTTATAACAAATCTAAATAACCATCTTTATTATTTCAACAATATCATCTATGTATGTGCGACTTCGAATGTGGACCAGTAGTTGTAATGTCGTATTTGTCTATTGAGTTTATTCTCTTGTCTATATTGCTGCAAAGTTTTGTGATGTAGGTCATGCAAGCATCTTGCTTGTCAATACTATTGAAATTATGCAACTCTCCAAAGAAATTAGAGGTCCTCTAACCCTCTAAGAAATGGGTTCCGAACCCTTTTTTAGGTAATAATAGCAGTTGTGCTGCCGATCCGCACCTTTGAGATGTTTCAGCAGAGCTTTCAGATTGAAGTTCTTTGTACGCGGCCAAGACCTGGGATCTCGTTCCAACTATGTAGTTCATCCTTCAATGGTTGGTGATACACGCGGATCGGTCTCGGTTTGCTTCTTGAATGAAAACAGAGTTCTATATAGTTCCTCTTCATGCACAAGATGGAGTGAGGTTTTCTGTTAAATTTTCTTCACCAAACTTTCCTCCTCTCGGCACAACAGTTTAACTAAGCTCAACATCCATAACACAAGATATGTAAGAATGCAAGCGGTCACAAGAGATTTCAGAAACTAATGCCTCACTCAAAGCATACATCTTTCATCACCGCCAATCGACATTTGCAATGCACAACATACAACACAAGAGAACTATAGAAGCCCAAAAGCACTAACACATGCCACCATCCATTGTAAATACAGGCTTCCACTCTCCCTTTCATAGATATGCAGATATCAATCTCTTGCCATGAAAGCGCATACATCCACCATCCATCAGCTGCAAAGGCCGAGACAAAGGTTCTTAACCGCCTCCGGGTTGGTTGGGCTGTTGATAACATACGTTTCGGTCTTCCCGGTGCTTTGACATGTCAGGTTCAATTGGTCTCCAAGCTGTGAAGACTGCAGAGAAGCTTGGTGTCAGTAAAAATTCAGGCAATGAAGTAAAACTAAAACGGAAGCTCTAGTTATGCTTACAGATTGAAATAAGGTTCCAAAATGTAGCAACAAAAACAATGGCAGGCATTTGTTTCATGTAAATGAAACAGACGAGGCTGATCTAGAGTAATATAATGTCAACACATGGTCCTATGTAGAAAGGAGAGCCATGACACATAGTTGGAACCAACGGGAGGGAACCTTTTGACTTTTTTTTTTTTTGAGGATTACCTTTTGACTGTTATAATATGTGATCAGCTCATAGCAGGATGCACTGGTTGATGCTCTAACGGTTTTCATCTAAGAGAATTTGTATGAAGAGAAAACTGCTCAGTGGTATGAGAATCAAGCACATTCCTTAGAATATACTCATTTCGTTTGCTGTTAGACACATCTGTCCAGAATGCCACAAAGAAGCTATATGCGCAACTAGCAATATCCAAAAATTCAGGGGACGAGGACATTTCTTAGAACTATATATGTGTAAAAGAACTTACGACGCAATAGTTGTTTGGTGCTTTACAGTCCCACTTTGAAGTAGGAACACAGCTCAGATAATGGCACCAAGAACATTGCTGGCTAGCATCGAACCCTTGCATTAGCAATACAAAGCCAGTGATGAACCTGCCAATGATAAAGTTAGCAAAGGCAGTTGAAACCTAGAGGCTGAACTGAATAGATCATTATTGCTCTTTTGCTGACAGGGAAGATATTTACCCACAAATTAATATCAACAAAGCAATCACCAAGAGTACAATTTGATATGGCTTGTACTTGCATTTAGTCGTGCCCGAGTGAACTCCAAGACGAGAGTTCTTCTGGTTGATGTATCCGAACTGTGGGCGCATTAGGAGCACAAAACCAAGAAAAAAACCAGATACAAATCCACCAATATGGGCAAAGTTGTCAACATGTGGAAGGATCCCAACAGCCAAGTTGATAACAATGATCATAACAAGAGTCAATAAAGCCGCACACTGTATTTTCAAAACAAGAATGAATTTAGGCACAATAAATATAATGCAAGTTTGGAAAAATAGTCTTTGGATTTAAGAACCGGCCTTGTTCTCGTATATTGTCCAGTTTGTTATCAGCTCTGACAGCATGGAGCCCAGTAATCCAAACAATGCACCTGAAGCACCAACAGAGATATTTGACACCATAAACAGAGCAGACAACAAGCTACCGCCGACCCCCGAGATCACATATAGTGTGCCGATTCTCACTGCGATAAACAAACATTTACACATGGTCAAGTTGTATAAGTACCTATTAGCTCTTGAAGGAAGTGTCTAGGCAGAGAACTGAAGATGCAAAATCGCCTCGACACTTACGGAAACCAAATTCCTTCTCAAGCCTGATTCCAATCATCAGGAGACTCAACATGTTGGCAAGTATGTGGATAACACCAGCATGCAACCAAATGCAAGTGATGAGGCGCCACCATTCGTGATTTTTGGCAACTTTACCAGTTTCTAGTGCCCCCATTTCCAACAGCCTGAAGAATTGGTACACATGTCAGTTGCCACTTATCAGACAATACTAGCAAGGGTGAAAAACAACACATTGCATTTTTTTTAAAACATTATCAAATGGGAAGGTGGTACAATGTAGGAAAAGCATCTGAATTACTCAAAACTTAGTCATATGAATCTTTTATAAACAGTAAAGTAAGAGAGGCCAATGTCATATCAAATCAAGAAGTTGCTACAAAATCACGAAATTATAAACTGATAACAGCAGAATTACTTGAAGGTGATGCCTAAAACTATCGAAATTTCGGCCAAAAGCAAAGTGCATTAGCTCAAATCTGAACCGATTCCACAAAATGCAGGCATCTACTCGTATGACAATGGAAGGAGCCAAAGATCCAAGCTTTGGGCGGAGTTCAAGGGCCGGCGGTCTTACGTCGCGGATGTGGGCCCGACGAGGGGGTTCTCCTTGTACGGCTGGAACGCGTACCTGCCGAGCTCCGGCTCGAGCATGCAACCCTGAGCGGCGGCAGCCCCGGCGGAAACCCCGGCGGCCCCGCCGACGGAGTCGCCGATCGCAGCGGCGGCAGCAACGGCGTGGGCGGGGCAGTCGTTGACGTACATGGTGAGGACGAAGAGGGCGATGTTGGCGGCGATGAAGAGCGGCACGAGGAACGGGAGCCAGCGCCGGAAGGGCCGGAACTCCTGCGGCGGCGGCGGGGGGCGGCTGCTCCTGTGCTGGCGGTGGCCGTGGTGGCCCGGGCCGTGGCTGCCGGAGCGGCCCGGGGGCATCTTGGGCCTCCCTCCGCCGCCTCCGTCCGCGTCAATGGGGACCACCGCCGTCTCGCCCCGCCGCGGCATGGGGCCGCCGCCGGCGAGGGGCACGCGCGGGCGCGAGGCCGGTCGGTCCTGGGACCTCGGGCTTGCGCGCGCGTGCGGGGCGCGGGCAACGCGGGGCTCTGCGGGAGGTGGTGTGTTGGTTGGTGCGCCTCGCGCGCTTTTGTTGTCGTGGAAAATGAGATGGTTTTGGGGGGAGGAGAGGAAGAGAGGCAGGCGTCGGAGGACGGAGGTGGAAGAAACGGGGGAGACCTCTATTCTTAGTATTTTTCCCAAAAGGGTAAATTGACACATGGATTTAAAATGTGCATTTGTCTTTCTTTTACACTGCTGAAGAAATTGACAAGAATTTGCGAAGATTACTCTCTTTTTTGAGGTGTCAGGAAATTTTGCAAAGCTATAAATTTAGGATGGATTAACAAGCTGCTCGACTCGTTAAGGCCCACGATCCGAAGGGATGAGTCCACACGAGCAAAGAAACATTGAACTCATACCGTTGTATTATCGTCTTGTGATAATTAGCTCAACACGGACGGGGCGGATCATCGCCAGCATGCATCCCGGTTAAGGCTCGGCTCGTTAAGACATGGCAAGCAAAAAATTATGCTTGGCTCGGTTCGTATGAAGCTCGTTAACCTTTCGAGCGCTCGTTAACATGCATTACCCTCTTTTGCTCCCGCTACAAGGTGTTATGGCCTATGTAATGAGAGTGTCAGCTGTGATATTTACGAAGGAACAAGGTGGTCGTGAGGGGAGGTGCGCTAATTGATACTTCCTATGGGCCGGGTTGTGTTGGATTGATTAGATTCCATAGGTGCATTGAGGTGCCACGAACTGATGTCATTTGTCTTACATGATGAATTTCTGATCTATTTATGATTTCTCAAGCCAGTAAAAACACCAGAAGTAATAAAAAAAATCATCCAAATGGCATTTAAGATAAAAAAATATGTTATGTTGTTTTAACGAGCAGCTCGTGAAGTTAACAAGCTGAAACCAGCTATTGACTATGTTTAATAAGAAGCGAGGTACGAGTTTAACGAATCAAACTACGAAATGCTCATTACACTCGCGAGATATGAGCTTTTGGTCCATCCCTACCTAAAATCCAAAGCAACTGATGTGATCATTGGAATTTTCTTGAAAGTTTTGTAACAAGTAGAGAATGCATACATTCATCTACCTTATGTTTTTTTTTTTGACGTGAACATCAGGAGCTCTGCCTTTGCATTATAGGGGAAGAAAAATCACGAGCCATACAAGGATGACGGGATAAAACCTGGATAGTCCTGGTCTGATCCCCATGCATCGAAACAGAAAACACGAAGAGAAAGAAGGGGAAAAAACACGTTACAGGAGATTTGGAATCATGCCCTTATTTTCTCCCTTTTCCAACAACCTTTGGCATCTTCAATTGTTCAAACTGATGTTGTTGATGATGATATTCCTGATTTGCTTTGTTGGGATCTTTCTCCTAATGGCATTTGTTCCTCTAAATCTTCTTACAAACTGTGTCTTCAAGATATTCATGCTCATCCTAGACATGCCCCTTCTACTATTTCTTTGGATTTGAAAACTCTTCTTAAGTTGCTATGGAAACAAAAGAATATTCTTCCAAGAGTGCAAACTTTTGCTTGGAGACTTTTGAGAAAAGCTTTGCCCACGGGAATGCGTGCTGGTCGTTTCTCCATTCACATTTCTCAGATGTGTTGTCGTTGTGGTCAACAAGAGGACGAGTTTCATCTCTTTTTCCTTTGTCACTTTGCTCGCGCGGCCTGGTTTTCCTCTCCATGGTTTCTCAAATCTGATGTGCTGATTCAAGGTCATTCCACGATGCATTCAGTGCTTTTTTCTCTCATTCAGATGAGTCATCCACATGGTTCCATTCCGAATATTCTCAATTTTCTATGGTGTCTCTGAAAAGCTCGTAATGACTTTCTCTTTGATAGAAAGAAAACTCTTCCTTATCGGGTTAACACTGCTGCGGCTACTTTGGATTTGAGCCCTGTTCATCTTCCTTTTTCTCTATCTACCACACAACATCAGGCTCAACACCATTCGGATGATATCCAGCTTCCTTTGCAAGGTACTACTCTTAAATCTGACTTGTTAATTGTTGGAGCTAAAATTTATTCCGATGCAGCCTTCAGGTCAAAGAAAGTACCAGGTCTCCGACAAGGTGAACTTGCTACAGGAGTGGGAATTTACATCTCCATGCCATCTGCCCAAGGAGAAATAAATGTTCAAATTCAAGCTTCCGCGTCTTCCACCTCTTCTCCTTTACAAGCTGAAGCTGTTGCTCTTTCTTGTGCTGCTTATATTACCTCTCAGCTTAATATTTCTCATCCAACTTTTTTAGTTGATTGTCTCTCTCTTGCTAAGTGTGATGCTCTAAGAAACACCTTTGACCCTTCTACTCCTTGGAACATTAGAAAGGATCTTGCTACTTTCTTTAAGCACACTTCTACTTTGCATTCAAAGGTATTTCATATTTCTAGAGAGATCAATGGGGTTGCTCATAACCTTGCTCAGCAGGTTTTTAGGTCTACTTCAGGCACTCAACTTTGTTGTTCTTCTCGTAATCACTCATCTCTTTCATGCAATGTGGTGTCCCTCTTTTCTAGTTTTCAAATTCCTACTGTTAATTTCCACACTGTCCACTGCTATTAGCTCTCTCTTTCTTGGCTTCTTATGCTGTCTGCTGCACTTTGAAGCCATGTTCGGCTAGGACTTTTGGAAGACTGTATGCACTCCAAGGCTTTGTTCAGCTGATTATAAGGAAGGATTCGCTGGTGGGCATCTGTTTGCTTCTATGGAAGACTGGACTCCTCCTCTTTGTTCTGCTGCAGGTTATATGATCTTTCGGCTTCGACGAGGCTGTCTGGTGCTCTTTGACTCTGCTATGGTGGACCAGAAAGGCATATTCATTCCTCGGCTATTGTCTGCAATCTGGTTTATTCTTTCTGTCCAAGTTGGGTGGAGCTGTATTGCTCTCTATATTCTTATCTAGCAGGACTGCTCTCCCTTTGTTGTCTTCTAGTAATGCTGGTCATCTGGTTGGTTCTTCCAACCTATCTCTAGTTCGTTTTTTCAGCTCTGTTACATTGGATGTACTTTCCTCTTCTCATCTGCTCTTTCTTTGTGCCAATGTACTCTCTCTTGTACTCTCTTGTGAGCTGAAATGAAATTTGGGCACCTTTTGGTGCCTTGCCTTGTTCAAAAAAAAGAAAAAAAAGGAGCACCATAAACCCACTACATCATTCTCCCAAGCTGGTTGCCCCTCTCATGGCCTGTGCGAACACTCGGACGTCCTCTTTGATTAGTCCAGCCAGCCAGCGCAAGTGGTGTCATCTCCTTGCGCTCGAACACTCTCCGGTTCCTTTCTTTCCATAGCAGAAGCTAGATGTAGAATCTCAGTTTCCCCTCTATCCTGGTCCTCCATACTCTAGCCAAGTCAGGTTTGGCAATCCTAGCATTGAACTGAGCGTCATAGGTTGAACATGCAGTGTAAGCAGCCGAGGAAGTGAGGTTCCAAACAACTGAGTACGTCCCGTCCCCCCCCCCCCCCCCCC
>CBMN010153171.1:0-12288 GCA_000582825.1 Hordeum pubiflorum | reverse complement strand
GATTGACAACCCTCTTGCCCACGTCGGGTGCAAGTGTTTATTTTTGTGTGTGTAGTTGCTGAAGACAAGAATTTACATGGTTCTCCTATTGGTTCGATACCTTAGTTCTCATTAAGGGAAATACTTATCCGCTACTATATTGCTTCACCCTTCCTCTTCGGGGAAATCCCAACACAACTCACAAGTAACAGCAGACACGGTCATCCGGAACACCATCGAACAATCTATGAAGTAAGAAGTCGACCGAAGGAATCCATGCGACCGCTCGTATGACCAGACGCGTTCGTACGGAAGGCCGTCGATCGTGATTTCTCTCTGATCCCCAATAGGATTTCACCTGATTTTGTATGGTTTGTTTCCGATTATCTTTAACTTCCTTATCTCGTTAAAACCTGCGCCTCTAACCTCTTACACACAGAGCCCTTGCCTCCTTCTTCATCAAAGCTAACAAACAATCTAGCCCAAGTCTCTTTGAGTTTTGAAGTGCATGAATCAATGGCTCATTCGTGGGATGAGAGGCAAACCTCCTCACAAGAGGAGGATGATCTGGAGAAAGAAGGTTATGACTCTCCATCAAGTAAGAAAGAGAGGACCCGTCGTGTTCGCGATTGGTCATCCTCAGAGGAAGAATCGGAGGAGCCATCCTTCGATGAGGAGGATGAAGGAGAAGAGGAGGAGAAGATGAGGAGAAGAAACCGGAGGTAATCCCCATCGAATCACTCAAGATCATCACCACCATGAACCGGCTCGAGTTCGTCAAGGATACTTCCATCATCATTGGGAAGTGTGGGTTCAACAACTGCACTATCCATGAACCGATGGGAGAGTCCGAAGAGATTGACCCCAAGGCACGCAAGATGCACACCATTGGTGCTCGCATCTCGAAGGGAGGGCGCAAGAGGGGACGCTTCATAAACCCTTCATCATCTGCTCGAATTCAGGTACAAGGTGTAAATCCTAAAGCTCAAAATAAAGTTTTAACTAAGAAAATCAGGGAGATGGAGGTGGACCTTGCCGCCAATACTCGTGACGCACTGAGTACAAACACGAAAATCATCGCCAACCAAGATGAAACGTTGTGCAATAATCGGTCTCGCATCATAGACTTGGAGGTCGCCAACAAGCTCCTCATCGACGCACTCACCGGCGTCACTGACACCCCGTCATAGAAAAACACCAGTATCAACAAAAACGAGACTAAATAAATCTAACCGGCTTAGCATGTTAAGCTTGGGCGGATTTTGAGGCCCTTTGCATCCCCTACTACTCTATTAGTTTTGCTTTGATCCAAAGTTTCTTTTTCGTTTGAATAAATGCGGACAATTATGCTTTCTTGATACAGGAAGGAATTTTATCCAATGAGTCATGGATAGTTTAAATGGATGTTCTATTATGAATTTTTTGTCTGATTGTTAGGCCTTGTTGTGTGCTAAATATTACTGCTCTTAGATGATGATAATAAGTCTTCTGCATCTTTAGTATCCATCGAAAAGTAGAGGTCACCAACTTGACAGGATAAGTCACCTTTATTTCAGTTTCTCTAATGATTGCTTGGTGAATGCTTGAAACTAATGATCCGTATAAAAAAGAGCAAGTCTCTTTCATGGTGAAAATAAACATGGAAGCAAAGAATTTAAATAACTCTGCAAAACCCCTGCTATTAATCATGCCTCAAAAAGGGGAAAAGAAAAAAAATAGTGACATGGGATAGACCTGGTTCTTCAAGAAAAAGGGGAGATAAGAAAATATTTTGTTTAAATAAAAGACCGAGGAAACTTGTTCAGCTAAAAGAGCGACGTAATTATCGCTTAAAGTTAAGGAACATCTTCTTAACGATAGATAGTAAGGTGTGGAAGCCTTCATGCTCATCTGATTAAAGCATAGATATGGTAGAGCACATAAGAGTTGATCATCTAATGCAAATTCTGAAATTACATGATGGACTCATTCATTTTCAACCATCCACATCTCATACCAAATTGTTGGGCTGACTCTGGATACAGCGAAGCACCCTTAGAGCATCTCTAGTAGATCCCGTATCTCTCCGTCCACTAATTTTCAGTTGCGGGATCCTGCGCAAGCTCGCGCAGAACAGATCCGGTATAAATATACTGTAAATTTAAAGTTAGATAAAACTAGATAGTTCACGCCACATAGTTTTCCGGAATTCATAAAAACGTACATACAAAATAGATAAAACTTAGATTAAACTAGCTAAGAACTAGATAAACTTGCTGTTGTCGGAGCCGCCGTCTACTCCTTGCTGGAGCCGCTGTCCTCATCCTCGTTGCTGGAGATGACCTCAGCGGGCAGCAGCTCGCCTCTGTGTAGCGTATTGTAGATCAACGCACAAGCGCCGGAAGCTGCGCAGCCGCAACCGCAACCGCATCTCCATTGGCAGCGACGGCCCTTGCCGCTAAGAACGCCTGCTAGGCCGCGCGTTGCCGCTAGATCGCCGGGTCGAAGAGCCGGCCGCAGCGCCGGAAGGCCTTCCACGTCCGCGACCTCGCTCAGACGCTGCGGGACCTCGCGTCGTGCTTGTGTGCCTCCTCCCTTTGCCTGTCCGACACGTGAGGGTGGAGGGTGGAGCTGTCGGCCTCGTCATCGTGTAGGAGCTTGCCGTCGGCGAACCCGCCGCGGCCTCGACACCCGAATCCACCTCGACGGCCGAAACCCCCACTGCCTCCACGACATTTCCGACAAGAAAGGACGAAGAAATGGGACGGAAAACGTGGCTGGAGCCGAGCAGATTTGACACCGAGGGGGGGGGGGATTGTGGCGGAGGACGGCGAAGGATTTGTGGGACGGGAACCCTAATCCCGTCGGCGCCCACATATATGGAGGAACCGGGGGCATTTTACGGGTCTCCTCTAAAATTTTTATGGGCCAGACCGTTTTTCGCGGATTTGATCGGGCCGTTTTTTTGACCCGTCCTGTAAAGCATCCTGTACAATGCACTTCGCCGGAGTTTTGCTGGATCCGCTAGAGATGCTCTTAGGCACCCATTCGGTCAGTTAAACCCAAGCAATGTAACACTGAGTTTCTGACCTATTTAGAGAAGGGAACATTCAATGGAATGAAGAATTGATAAGGAGAATTTGTTTTCCACGTGATGCCATGGATATCTTGCAAATTAAGGTCGGCGAAGGAGTGGGCGGGGACTTCTGGGGATGGAACCTCACCAGATCTGGTGTTTCTTCTATCCGGTCAGCGTACCATCATGCCAAAGCCATCAATAGGTCGGGCAAGGATAAAGGTAATACCTCACAAGAGTTGATTGATCATCAGAAAGGTTGATTAAGATTATGGAGTGTGCCTACCCAACACAAGTATAAAGTTTACGCCTGGAGACTAATGCATAAAGGGGTGGCTGTCGGATATGAGCTTCAGAAAAGACATATTTCCTCCGTCTGGAAATATTTGTCGGAGGAATGGATATATCTAGCCGTATTTTAGTTTTAGATACATTTAATTTTATTCATTTCGACGACAAGTAATTTCGGATGGAAGGAGTATTAAAGATGGAATCAGGTGTATATTTTGTTCGCGAGAGGAGTCTACCATTCATCGGTTCTGGACATGTCCGTATACCCGTGATGTTTGGCGTCAAATTGAGGCAGTTTGTGGAGTGGAAATGCCTCGTCCTCAACAAACATCCTTGGTACTCAGATGGTGGATGCTTGAAGCTCTGGAGGCCAATGAAAGAGAATGTGGCGCAAGTTTTTCTCACATCTTTATATGAGATTTGGCGTCAAATTGAGACAGTTTGTGGAGTGAAAATGCCTCGTCCTCAACAAACATCCTTGATACTCAGATGGTGGATGCTTGAAGCTCTGGAGGCCAATGAAAGAGAATGTGGCGCAAGTTTTTCTCACATCTTTATATGAGATTTGGGCAGCTCGAAATGCAGCTGTGCATGAAGACGTACTGAACGCTCCAATTTCAGTAGCTCACAAGGTTCAGCATCTTTTATCGAAAAAGATTTTCCCCCGCTTTATAGATAAAGCAACCGAAGATTCATCATCTTTTGCAAGGGTGGGAGAATCTGCAGCAAACCACAGCTCAGAAGAACACACGACCTGTGATAAGATGGTCAAAACCACCAGGTGGATGGGTAAGGCAAATACTGATGGCGCTACGAAGTTGGGAGAAAGATTAGGAGGCTGTGGTGCCATTCTCTAAGATCGACAATGTCGCAGATGTGGAGACGGTCGAGTTGATGGCATGACGTCAAAGCTATTATTATGGCAGAGAAGCTCAGAATACCAAAACTGATATTGGAGATGGACAATTCCAATGCAGTCAGGAGAATAAAAAACATGCAGCGAGACCGATCAGCGACTGGATCATTGGTCCAGGAAATTAAGTACCTATTAGGCCGCTTCCAGGAGGCGAAGGTGGAACATGTTTTTCGTGATGCTAATCGTGCTGCCGATATTTCAGCTAAGCATGATTGTTGTACTGTGTATGAGCAAACCTGGTGTAGTGATGTACTCCTACCATTGATCCAGTCAACAACTTAAGCCAAAACGAGCACCTGCCATACATTGGTTTTACAGACGTGGTACAAAAACGAGTTTCTCCAATGCAGGTGGGAGACCACGCCACGGGCTACAGCTACAGCGGCTCACTACCTGCCACGGCCTTTACATTTCTTGGATTTCTTCTTGACCTTGTGCTTCTGCGTCGCCTTCTGCGAGGTCGAGGCTGCCGCCGCTGCTTCCTCCTTCACCGGTTCCACCTCGTTGCTTCCTGCCGTGTCAGGTTCAATGTCTGAACATCCGGTCCGTTCGACCACTCCGTCAGTCTGCGGCTGGACATTCCTCCTGTCATCTTCTTTCATGGACGCCCTTGCGGAGGACAGAAAGCTGATGACCGTCTGCAGTTTCTTCTCACCATCTTGCCACATTGAGTATAGATCCTCCAGAGTCAGACAAGCTGCCTTCTCCATCCTGCGCAAATGGTAAATTTTCAGAAGACTTTGGGGATGGCCTAGTCATGTTTTACAAGATGTCACAAATACCTTGTTATCTACCAATTGCAATTTGGCATTTATACTGCCATCAAGAAATTTAGAGTTAGCATTAATTTAACATTGGCTTACCCGGCAAAGCATTCTTCGAATTCCCTGCGGATGCGCCTGATATCTTCCAACAGTAGTGCATCAACCTTTCCTGTAAAGCCTGTTTGCTCCATCCATCGAACAACACTTCTAAGGAATTGAATAATAACCCTTGCATCTTTCTGCAGAAAATCAGCTTTTTAGAAGGGAGGGAAGCAAGGGGACAGTGAAAAATAACAAAACAAGCACCATAACATATGAGACTCACCTGGGCTTCCTTGTTGACTTGAAAAGTCTCAAACTTATCCCAGAAGGGAGTATTCTCATCACTGAAGTCTATTTCACTTGTATTCCCCACCTTATTGGCTGGTACAGCATTAGGAATGTTTTTGTTACCACCAGATTTTTCTGGCTGTGCGGCCTCTTGCTTTACAGAATTTGACTCTTCAGGACGAAGAAGAGCCATTACCTTCTGAACATCACTCAAATCCTCTGTGCTAATCATATCAGCATTTATGTTCGGGATGTTTGCTATGTCTTTGGGTGAACCCATAACTACCATACGATCTCCGATTGCAGCAAGTGCATCAGCAAGCACTCTTCTGAAGTTGCCCCGCGTGCGAGACCTCATTTGCAGGACACGCACAATCTTCTGAGAGAACTCCAGAGGTAAATCCTTAAAGACTCCACACTTCAGAAGAATATTTGTGGCCTCATAGCAATTCCCCAGACCATCATGAGTTAGGATCAGTGGATAAAGTGTAACCACTAGTCTCAACAGGACTGCAGTGTATGAACAACTAGGAGTTGAAGTCTTCTGTACCCACTCCCAGAGCATACTCTTGTTTCTCAAGATACTCATGATTGTCTCAAATATGAAACGCCCTGATAAGAATGTCATCTCGTCAAGATCAGGATCTGGGCTCGAATTAGATACCAGGCAGGTGTCAAGGTAAACCTTGCTGGTACGGCAGTCCAGCATATTGAGCAACAGAGATTTTGTGCCATATATACAACGTTTCTGTATAAGGTACGATGAAGCCAAGAAACCAAGGCACTCCATCAGACCCACATAGCATATTGGGGATATGTAGTCCAGTTCATTCCTCCACATCACACCATTGTAGGTAAAATTAAGAGCAGCCCTAAAGTTCTTGATCAAGTAGGATCTATCAACACCAGTATCAAGAAATCTCTTCAAATGTCGGAAAAAAATTGCCCACTCAGAATCATTGTCGAGGTACTGTAGTAGCCTTGAAATGAGCACATCATCCAATTGTGCTGCATGAAGCAGAAGCATGGTTGTCCTCCCAAGATGCCCGTAAGTCAAAGTTTTATTTCTTGGCCGAAGATTTGCACCAAGGGAATCAGCAATCAAACCATATGAAGCTGGTGAGTCAAGTATATGCAAGAGGCTCCTCGTTGCCCCATCTCTCCAGACAAGAAAAACTAACTCAAAGAAGCGACGCTCGCACAGAGCAGAGAAGCTTCTGAACTTCATGGTACTTTTCGGCATACTGAACTCTGGTTCTTCCAAAAAGTTAGCTATCTCTTTTATAATAAGGGTAGTTCTCACCAGAGCATATGAAGATGCCGGATTTGGATAAATTTGAACAATGGTCTCTAACTTCTTAAGTACACTCAAACCAACAGAAGACAACTCATTCATCAGGAAAGACTGAGCACATGAATGACACTGAAGGACATCCAGCCAACATCTGTTGCCATCTTGCTGCAAAGAATTTCTCCCTGCATTAGAGAGCCAACTTGAATTCATGTTAAGCACAACATATCGGCCATCTTCACCATCTTTCCTCAACCCAAAGTACTTAGAGCAAAGATCTTCATACATAACTTCATAATCATTTAATTCTGGACCATCAGTGTGGCGAAGATGAGATAGTACTTTGATTATGATTGACTTCCAGTGATTCCAAGCATACGCTAGAGTTTGGGGTGATATCTGGTTACGAGCAACCATATCATTACAATTACTGTCATCTTCAGATCCTGGTCCTAATTCCAAATTATATTCAGAGGCATGGGACTGAAGATGAGACTCAAGAATTGAGCGGGAAGCAATAAATTCAACGAAGAAGTTTCCACATTTTCTGCCATCAAGCAAAGTGCAATTTAAACTGGGAAGAGACCTATTCATATCTGACAGTGAATCAGCTTCCAGGCAAGCAAAGCTGTAGAAGCACTCTGAGACCTTCTCAGCCATCTGTTTGGCCCTTGCAAGCAACCGTTCCTTCTCTGTGTATCTTTTGGGAGGCCACCCTCGACTGTTTGAAGACCAGAAGGAATCTACAGTGATATTGAGTAGGAGAAGCCTCGTTGCATCCTCAAACAGATCTGCCTTCTCGAGCATGTCTACCTCCAGCAAGACATCTCCTTTATGCTTTGCCATTCCTGCAGCTTCAAGGAAATTACCCTTTTCCATCTCTAAACTGAACAGTTCATCAACAAGATTTCTAGACTTTAAGAATGCCCGCACATGATCCATAGAACTGAAAGCCTTAACAAAATGCATCATATGCTTTATGTCACGGCACACAAAATAATGTTGAGCACAATTTTCAAGATATGTCTTTCTGATTGCAGAAACCTCCAAGGATTTTGAATTCTCAGGCAAATGGTCCTCCAACTGTTGCAGGAACTGCAAGCCAAGATTGAATAATTGTTTTCCTTTTGAGCACATCAAGAAACATTTGGTGTAACATTTAGCTTTGAAGTACACTGCAGCTGCATCTGACCAGCTTTCAGTCATGGCAAAACAGTCACCAGCATCCTCGAGTCTGGAAGAACCACATTTTTGCATATAGACCATACCTATGGCAGCGCAAGGAAAATAGTGTTTAGTCAGATAGAGCTGCGTGGAGTGTGATGAAAAGACCTTAAAAATGTTTAAAAAATTAAGACCTTATACGGTAACTCTTTAGGAACAACTTGTTTGATAAACGTTTTGGAATAAAAAATCTCAGAGGTATGGATACAGATTGAATATTATGGAGAATTAGCAGACCTGCTCTTTTGTAGTCACCTAATTTGATATAGCAGGTAGCAGCTTTCTCATGCATGCCTATGGACTCATAGATTTCTGATGCTGTTTGCAACTGAGCGTTGCCCTTCTCCAAATTTGAGGACATGGCACGTTCGGCAGTTGCTACAAGTCCGGCAGCTCTTGCCCACTTCTCTCTGTGTGTATCACCAGCTTTTTCGAAACACATTGTAGCCATTTCAAATTGCCCTTCATTGAATAACTGCAAGAAAAAAGAGCACTTCTAAGATGGAATAACAACTTCAAAAGAGAAGTGCACTAAAACTGTAAGTAGGCATGCACAATTACACCTCTAAAAATATTTCTGTATACATAGACCAATTGTCAGACAAAAAAAGGCCATGAATTTCAGGAAAATGTCAAAAGAGGTAAACTGGTTTTCCACAGCAAACAAGTAAAGATCACTGACCTTTGTTCCCCGTAGCCTCCAATCATCAGCACTGCTTCCTGTCTGCATTGCTTGAACGAGGGTAGAATCAAGTAATCTAACCTCTACAAGACACAACTTCTTCCAGTAGTCAAACATTGGTCGACAGTAATCATCTGTATTCTCACATATCCACAGCCTTTGCCTAGTGCGGGTGATTGCAACATAGAGTTGCTTCAACTCTGAGCAGAGAAGATGATGCTTGCTTCTGTCAAAACCCGGATGAGAGATCTCTTCAGATTGTGCTATAATATCTTTATCTTTCATGTAGCCGTACAGAACTCTCCATTTGTTTCTTAAGGGCGACGAGCCGAAGAAGTTGTACAACAGCACATCCTACACAATGTATTCAAGGTAAGAATGCTCAAAATCTTGTAACATGTCATTTAACAGTTCTTTCGCAAAATGGACACAAATGTAGTGAACTTAGATGCTCATACCTGGAACTCAAGGCCCTTACATTCAACAATGGTCAAAACAAGAGCCTGTTTACCAACAAGATCAACAATTTGTTTTTTGGTAGCATCATCACGAACTAATATGACTTGCTCAGCACCAAACCCATGCATGCTACCATGCTTACTTTTGATTTCTCCAAATATAGTCATAATTGCATTTTCATCATTATCAGACTCCAGCAGCACAGGTGCTTCTCCATACACAAGTCCAGTCTCTGGATTAAGCTTGTCAACACTTGACGGGAAAAAGAAGTACAAAAGGCTCATGATACTTTGTGCCATGTGAAGGATGCCACAATGTGTGCGGAAATTTTGAGTAAGTTGGAACATATCAGAGAGTTTGACTTGCTTTCCATGTTGACGTCCTTGATTAAATGCTTCCGTTTCTGAGAGAAATGCAGTATAAAAAAGTGAACGAATATCTTCAAACCTGAAATCGATACCTCTTGCTATAGTCTGTGCAGTGTCACCAGCAAAAAGGAAGCCTTCCTTGAAGTTCCTGCAGACGTACTTAAGAAGTGCTATTTGTGTCATGGTTAGATCCTGCACCTCATCTACGTAAACGAGGTCCAGTAGATCTCCATTGTAGCCCTCGGATACAAGACTGGTGTGAAGGCTATTGACAAAATCTGACAAATCAAACTCTCTGGCAGTGGATTTCATACTCTCGTAATCAACAAAAATATTGTAAATCCTATCTCTCTTCTCACTGTTCAGAGATGAAAATCGTTTATCTGAGAGTATCACATAATCTTGTCTTCCAAGCTTGTTGATGTAAGGACTGCTTGCTTGATATCTACCCTTTATATGAGAAACTATTTCAGTGTAGACAGTGGATGCGTCAAGGTTCTTGGTCAGGTCTGCATTGAAATGAGGCCAATAGGCAGCAGCAAATTTCTCATAGGTAACTTCCTTCGATTCAATAAAAGTTTGCAGCGCGCGAGAGTTTGAATGCCCTCTATCAATGCTAGACTGCAGTTCACCATAAAATACATCAAAAAATGATGTCCGGCATGTTCCATCAAGCATCATCAAGAACTTCCGATATGTTATAGTAAGAGGATAGTGCTCATGAGGTAGATTGCTAAAACTGTCAGGTATATCTGTAAACTCTTCCTGGTCATCAATGATGTCATGCATGTGAAGAATGCTAGGCTGATCAGAGACGTCACCAGAGCCAAACCTACAGGTTTGAAATAACTTATTAAGTAATATGCGGGTCATGGTTGATATAATCATCATATAACTAATAGAAGAATCAGTCAATATCATTTGAAACTAGTGACTAGTCACATGGGTGCATGCCCGGCCCAACCAACCATGTTCAAGGACTCCTACGAAGTGGAGTTCATGGTTGCCGTTTCTTTCAATACAAATTGGACGAGGGTTAGTCCCCATAAGTACAGTGTTTTTTATAATTATTCAAGTACCCAGAGAAATGTACTTCATATGGATAAAAATGTTAACCCTTGAAAGGGCATGACAAAGAAAGAATCTAAAGAGTATGAACTTATAAATACAGTACCCCCACAAGTAAAAAGAAGTTATAAGTACAGTAGAATGGAGTGAGTACATTTAAAAAATATCTTGGACCAACTTGCACACATATTTATGTACAAAAATAATTTCGAAAATGCTAAACACGTGTAAACTGCAAATAGGGCTCTAGTTCAACAGACTTACCGTTTAAGTCCAGAAATGTGATTTTTTATGGCTGAACACAACTTTGGGCTTACAGTGATAAACACTTGTTTCACAAAACTTTCTCCAGCATTCCTCAGTGGCACAATATTTTTTTCATCAATCCCTGATAAATAATCTCCATCCAAATGTAGACCTTGGGAGGCAATCAATGACTGTTGCTCTTTGTGAATCAGTTTCATTGTCAATATAGTTGTTTTTCCGGTGCCTGACCTCCCAAGTATAAAACTAGTGAGCGGAAATTGGATTATCACCTTCTCTTCATCAGTTAGTTCAAAGGGGATATCGATTTCAGAACCATCAGAAGCTGTCAGCAAATGCTTTGCCACTCCAGATGATAATGAGTAGAATTTCATCAGCAAGAAGCTTTCGCGAACTTTTGAATTTTCCATAGCATATGATGTATCCACTAGATCATGCTCTTCCTGGGCATCAACTATGCAATCCTTCTTATACCGAATAATATCATGCTCAACATCCCAAACCATTGGAACCTCCAGTTTCCTGCAAACCATCAAAAAAGGAGGCAAGGAATTAGAAGAATATTATTCAAAATAATAATAAGAAGAATGTTTACAAGCAGCCCATTCAAAGCATGACTATTTACGAACAGTTCAATTTCAAGCATCAAAGGTAAAAGAATCCTAGGAACAAAGAATACCCAATAAAAATGAACAGCGCATACCCGAGGGTCTGCACCCCTCTGCAGTGATCCAGGTAATCATCTGTGTACATGGAAAATAGGCTCTCGAGACGTTGAACGGTTCTTGCAACATGTTGTTGTGACAGTAGGTCCCAAATTCTTATTATCTGGATATACCTTCCTTCACTTTTCTCCACGTCAGTACTCCAAATAAGATAAAGGTCCCTGATCTTGTATACCTTTGCAAAATTGGAAACACCAGGTATATCCAAGTTCCTAACTGGCGTCCTCCAACCACCGCCAAGTTTGATAAGCTTTTGGAGTATTTCCCTCCTGAGCTGTGATGATTTTAGCTTGGTGAAAGACTTTCTAAACTCGTCGCTAACAATGACCTGTTGAATTTACCAGTACGCAAAATAGAGTCTGAGAAAGAATGAACTCAAGAATATATCAACAGGTATGTTCTTTAAAAAAAGTTGGGAGTTACAAGATGGTCTGTAATCTATAGAGAAAAATAATCATATATTGGCAGACCATGCTGCAAAGTAGCACATGTCTCTGCAAGTCTTAACTACAAGCAGCATTACATAGACAAGCAAGCCACAAGGATTATTCCAAGAAGTAGACACACATTTGTTCATGACCACACACAAAAAAACATGTTATAAAGGAACTGTATATCAATAAACCCAATACTCCCTGATAACAAGCAGAGTCTTATCAGACTATTGTGCGTAAATGTGGTTTGCATTCCAATACATTAAATGCAAATGACCGAACCAACTTAAATTTTCTCTTGAGCATGCATCCAAACATGCTACAAAATGGCGCAAAATGGCACAGCCTGATGGTCGTTTCAGCCTGAGCATTGATAGGGAGGATGACACTGGGAGAGTTGGGGCAATTTTCGTTGGTTTATTTCTCACACAATGCCAT
>CBMN010153169.1:0-10433 GCA_000582825.1 Hordeum pubiflorum | reverse complement strand
AGGAAGGAGACAGTGGGGATAGGAGAGTATCGGTACAGGACGGAATCGGTATTACGATCTGTATTCTGTTTTTTTTGTGTGTGTGTGTGGACAAAATCAGGAGCGAGCGGGCTTGGAGGCACAGCCGTGCGATGCCTGCGTCGCACCGATGGTCGCACGCCAAGGCCGCAGGCAAACCGCGTCCCCTGGACGGAGCTGCCACCGGCACGGTGTCGCAGGGGAACACATACACAGCATACTATCGCATTGATGGGCCATCGGGCCGCAAGAAACAGGAGGAAACACAGCCATGTTGCCATGGCAGAGAGTCAAAGCGCGCGCAGGTGCGAGTGGGAGAGTGGGTGCCGCCGTCCTCCGCCCTCAGCCGTGGCCGGTCGAGGGAGGGAATACTACAAGGGAATCACAACGGCATGCATAGGAAGTACCGCACGTCTACTGTCTAGTTCTATAGGACGGTGGTTCGATCCGTAATGTTGTATGACGTTGAGTGTTGGCTAACTAAAATGCGACATGTACAACAGTTAGGTGTGGCGGAGATGTGCATGTTGAGATGGATGTGTAGCCACTTAAGGAAGGACCGAGTCCGGAATGAGGACATACGAGATAGAATTAGGGTAGCACCGACAGGTGAGAAGCTTGTCCAACATCGTCTGAGATGGTTTGGGCATATTCAACGCAAGCCTTCAGAAGCTCCAGCGCATAGCGAACGGCTAAAACATGATGATAATGTCAAAAGAGATCGCGGTAGACCGAATCTGACATGGGAGGAGTCCGTAAAGAAAGATTTGAAAGACTGGAATATCACCAGAGAACTAACCATAGACAGAGATGCGTGAAAGCTTGCTATCCAGGTGCCAGAACCATGAGATGGTCACCAGACGGTTTCACCTCTAACCTACCTCAACTTGTTTGAAACTAAAGGCTTTGTTGTTGTTATGTTGTATTCTACTCCCTCCGTCCCATAATATGAGAGCTCTCATATCATGGGACGGGGGAATATTGTTTAAGTTTAGTTACCGTTATGTGGTAACGACGATTCGGACCCGCTAGCAAGGTGAAGTTCACAAACTAATCCAGTTGGGGTGGATGCTGCAGCCACCGAGGCATTATAGGAGTATTCATAGAAAGATGACGGGTGTTTTGGTCAACCTTTTCCAGATAAATCTTTCAGTTACTTGAACATCTCGACCCAATCCAACGGGTTTCAGTTACTACTAGAATAGAAATTGATTTAATTTGGAACTGAGGGAGTACTCTCTAGAAAATTGTTGGCGTTGACTTGTAGGAGTAATTGTTTGCACAATATCGTGCAACAGGAATCAATTCAGGGTGCACAAAATTGATTCGGTGTCTGACACCGACACGTCGTGATCAGTCCATCACCTCCGTGCGTTCATGTGTGAGTCGACAGAGTCTAACATTTCTTGAAATTGCCGGCATTGACCAGATAGCACACCACCACAGAGATCAAATCAGGGGCCTGCACTCTCATGTGTGCTGTGCTGCGTAGTACGAATGGGTACATATATAGAGTAGTTCAGATCATTATTAAGCAGAATGTCAACCCGCGTTAAACGCCTGAGATCTACTCCTACGTGGCAAAATTCCTGGTCGACGGTTCAGCACCTGACACGTCATGCATGTCATCAGATCACTAATTTGTGCGCGCTGCATGCATGCCATGCAGGCCCGCTGCTGAACGGCAACTTCGAGTACCCGCCGAACAGGTCGCAGATGAACGGCACGAGGGTGACCGGCGCGCACGCCATCCCCTACTGGAAGGTGACCGGCCCCGTGGAGTACGTCGAGTCCGGGACGGAGCGCCCGGGCGAGGGCATGGTCCTGCCGGTGCCGGAGGGCGCGCACGCCGTGCGCCTCGGCAGCGGCGCCTCCGTCCGGCAGCAGCTCAGCGTCACCCGCGGCGCCTGCTACTCCGTCACCTTCAGCGCCGCGCGCACCTGCGGCCAGTCCGAGCGGCTCCGCCTCTCCGTCGTCCCCGTCGACGCCGCCGACGCGCCCGGCCGCGAGCTCCCCATCCAGACCGTGTACAGCGCCACCGGCTGGGACTCGTACGCCTGGGCCTTCCACGCCGAGCAGGGCGTGGTCACGCTCGTCATCCACCACGGCGACGACGGCGGCGCGGCGGAAGACCCCGCGTGCGGGCCCCTCGTCGACGCCGTCGCCATCAAGACCCTCCACCCTGCCGTCGGCGGGAGCGGCGGCAACCTGCTGAGGAACGGGGGCTTCGAGGAGGGGCCGTACGTCGTGCCGGGGTCGACGTGCGGGGTGCTGGTGCCGCCCATGGACGAGGACGCCGTGTCGCCGCTGCCCGGGTGGATGGTCATGTCCTACTCCAAGGCGGCCAAGTACGTGGACGCGGCGCACTACGCGGTGCCATGCGGGTCCCGCGCCGTGGAGCTGGTGGCCGGCGTGGAGGCGGCGTTGGTGCAGGAGGTGGACACGGTGCCGGGGAGCGCGTACCGGATGGAGTTCTCCGTCGGGGACGCCGGGGACGGGTGCGTGGCGTGCGGGCCGGAGCTGCAGCCCATGCGCGTGGTGGCGGCGGCCACGGGGGCGCAGGGGGCCGCCACCGTGGAGTACCATTCCCGGGGCACGGGCGGGCACGCGCGCGGCGCGCTGGCGTTCACGGCGGAGGGGAACCGCACGCGGGTGGTGCTCTATAGCTCCGGCTACCACACCATGTCCGACGGCAGCGGCTCGCTCTGCGGCCCCGTCGTCGACGACGTCTCGCTCGTCTGCGCTTAGATGCCGCCGCCGGCTGCTGCGTCGGCAGCCATGCGCGATTTTTTTTTTTTTTTGGACATTGCACCGTTTCACATTTCTTTCGTTTCTTCTCTTCCGAGAAACACCGGCAGTTTTGAACGATTCATGCATAGGTCCGTCCCTCCTCTGCAGTCTCATGGAACAGGGGACGAATAGAACTTAAAAAGAAATATTTCAAAATGTTTCATTCTAAACTCAGCACGTTCAGTACAAGAGATTATCAAAGTGGCAAACTTATAAACGGGCTATATTTGGCAGATTATCTTTACATGTAAGAATGTACCAAAACTATCTTGTCGGTAATCAAGTAGTCAATCACCGTTGCTCGGTGAAAGAATGCCTTGCCATTTCGCCATCAGGAACAGCGTTCGTTCCAGTGCGTTATTACTACCTGACAGCAAGGAATTATTCTGTGCACATCCAAGACCACCGCCGCAGTCGACATTATCATCGTCGTCGTCGTGCTGCATCTTGTCTAGTTTTTCTTCGACTTGAGCTCTGCCACTCTCCCCTCTGTGGCCTTCATAGCTTCTCCGTATATGCTGACCAGCTGATAAGAGTTTCAGAGCGAGATAAGTCCAGTGGTACCATCTTATGCTAAGATCCGGAGAAAAGGAGGAGAGGAGGATGGAGGTGCTGCTATTTCTGATCTTACCTCCTCGACTTCGCCAGGGGTCATTGTCAATGGCGGTGACATCATAATGCTGTCGCCTGCAACCCTAACCAGCATGCCACGCTTCTGGCACTCCTGTCCGAAGATAGCACCAACACCTGAATATGCCATCAGGGAAACAGTTTTGTAAGGATACTTCATGGTTCCAAGATACATATGTATATCCTACATTTTTCTGGTTTGATAAACTTCTAGTTTTCTTCCAAAACAAGCATCACTCCAGATTCTATTGCCGAAATTACGGGACATAGTTCGGTCAAAAAAAAAGAAAAGGCAAAGCGAAAAAGGTTTGCACAATATTCAAGTTTAGGCCAATGAAAAAAGGCAATACGAATGCTTCAGTTTAAGCGGTTCCAAGCTATATGATTTGACATGCTGAAGGGTTCTACTGAAGAACGAGCCCAAGTAATCATTAGTTTACAGTACTACTTACCCCATTCAGCAGGGAATGGGCTATCTCGTGATTTGTTGTCGGCGAATTCAGTTCCAATTATCAACCCTACACCACGGATCTGCGTACAGGAGCATATAGATTATGCATTTGGATAACAAAGGAGTCTCCGTCAAGACAAATAAAAGAAGGGTACCTCCCCAACAATCGGGCTTCCTGCAAAGGCCTTCAACCCTTCCTGGAAGCGTGGAGCGATTTGCTTCACATGATCAGGAATATTCCTTTCCCTGATACCATATTGTGAAAGATTCATCAGGAACAAGACAGCCAATAGGGGCAGGGGCACTGTTTGCTATGGAAATTGCAGTATACCGATAGATTTTCAACGCTTCAATGGCGACAGCACAAGCAACTGGATGGCCAGAGTATGTAAAGCCATGAGCAAATGAGCCTGCAAGAAAAAGGCAGCAGCTCTGCTCAGCACTAATCACATTTGTAAGCTCACATATACTTAAAACTGGCTTCAGACATGCCAATGTAGATATGGCAAATTGAACTCACGCAATCACATTCACTTACCAAGCTTATTGCTCTGAGAATCAATCACATCTACTATTTCTGGGCTAACAAGGGTTGCTCCAATGGGCACATAGGCAGATGAAAGAGCCTGTTTTCATGATATCGGCATGGCTCAGCTGACATCAGATAATTAATATTTACTGATATACTGCTGTGAAAGATTATTCACCTTGGCCAAGGTGACTAGATCTGGCTTGATGTTATACATATCAGATCCAAACATGGTTCCCAACCTTCCAAATGCAGTAATGACCTAAAACGCATCATCAATTAATAATGATTGCATACAAAAGTTCCCTATGTTCTTTTAATATCTAGTACTGTATTTTGTTTTGTGTTTGACTTCACAAGTGAGTTTAAAGTACCTCATCTACTATGAAAAGGATGTCATACTTCTTAACCACAGCTTGAACCTGTAGGCAGACAGGAAACCGAGATAAGATAAACAAGGCAAACAAGAATTCAAGTCCACTATATAGAAACTACCTAACATATACACTAGCTTTAAGGGTTCATCAGGCAACAGTGTTTCTGTGGAACTACTGCAGAATAAGAGAGTGAAGCAAGTATTTAGAAAGCTCAGGCAACAATTTAATCTTAGCTCCACTGCAATTTAGCAGTGGGGCGAATAAATGAAGTGAAGAGTCTCCTTCCCCTTACGTAATCTACGAAAAGGTGCACTGCAAGGTTTTTAGAATCACCTTGTCAAAATAGGTCTTTGGAGGAGGGATGACACCACCAGCACCCATCACAGGCTCAGCAATGAACGCAGCAATCTGACAGGAGAAAAATACACGAATCAAGTAGTATACTTGGGGCCTATTGCATAAATATAAGTTTGGTGACACGACTTTACAGTTTCTGGTCCTTCCTTGAGGATAAGATCCTCTAAATTTTTGGCAAGTCTTGTTGCAAATTCTTCTTCTGTCTCACCTGTCCCACACCAAAACAATTTCATTAGTAAAAAAAATGCTGCACTGATCATAAAACTAAATTTTGAATTAAAGAGTACCAGGAAGATGGAAGCGCCAGTAGTGAGGGCAATCTGTGTGCAGTACAAAAGGTGCTGGTAGATCGAACTTCTGGTGCAGGGCAGGAAGACTAAAATACAGAAGCAATTAGCAAATGAATCAAGTATCAACAAGAAATGGAGTAGTAGATTCTTCAAAGTACTAAGTAGTAGGTACTGATAGAACGAAATATCCACATAACTAGGAAAACACAATCTTTTTAGGCCAATACTCACCCAGTGAGACTAGCTGATATTAATGTTGATCCATGATATCTGCAATAAATGCAACAGTAGTAAGAATGGAACTCAAAGTACCTCTGTATTTCATAAAGAATATAACAATGAGACCCCAAGAATATTGAAGTGATGCCCCGGGATAGAAATTGATGACACTGCAAATTACTTACAGAACGAGTAAAGCAAACCCTATATTTCTTAGTTCGAAGATCAAAGATTGAGACTACGTTACTTACGCTTTTGTTCGTGCAATAAACTTTTTCTTGTTTGGCCTCCCCAACGCATTGTTATAATACCATACTAGTTTGACCTGAACAAGTGTAAACATTGTAAATGTGTCAGCACTGCTGTGGAAACCAGAAGAGGGAGAATAAAACAAATTCCACATCAACACAGATATCTAGTGCTTATCGCCATACGACTATGCCATTCAGTATGGAAAATATACCAGCTAAACATATTGAGTGAAATAAAGAACTAAGGGCATCTCCAACCATGACCCTAAAGCGGCACACTATTTGTCCGCGGACTGGTCCGGACCAGTCTGCAAACACTGATGCGGGAGCCGGCCATCCAACCATGTCCCCTAAATGTCCATCTATGCATCTGCATGTCGTGGTTCAGGAGAGAGGGGATGTCCGGATGTCCTACATGGTGGCTTTTGGTTGGCTAGATGGATGTCCGGACTCCCCAAAATCCGCCCCAAATTTGCTTCTAGTTTGCCGGAATTTGGACGTCCGTACCAGTCCGCGGACGTTTGAGGGATGGCAAAAAATGTCCGGACTCCCGCAAAGGACATATAGGGGCGATTTGAGGGTCCGTGTTGGAGATGCCCTACGGCTATGGCCATCCCAAAAAAGTGCAAATGGTGAGCCAGGGACAATAACTACTGCCTACTAGCCTTCTAGAAACGGAAGACCCAAAAGGTTATCTTTTTTGACGTGGAGGAACCATGTAAATCTCACAATCCACCCTACTACTGTTTATGTTTTAGTGCCCCAACTTTTTTCCTAAGAAAAGGTTCCTACCGACATGTTCTTTAAGGTAAAAAAAAACTATGTACGTTTGTTATTCAAAATAAAAGCTCATGTCACTTTCTCATACATAACACTATGTAAAACAGTTTCCAGCGATTCTCTGGAGATGTGAATGACACTAAGAGCAACATATCTTGTATGTATGTTTGCACGTTCTCCAGAAAATTATATCATTGACAATGTAGTAGTGAAGGAAATGGTCAATAGTTCCGGCAATCATACCTGTGAGTCATTTGCTTCCGAACCACTGTTTGTGAAGAATGCCTTTCCCATTTTTCTTGCAGTAAACATGCTAAGAAGGTCATCTGCAAGATCCTGAAAGTACCAGACCATTTCCATCATCAATATTTGCAACTTCGAAAGTGATTTTAACAGACCGATAGTCAATAAGAGATGCAAAAACTCACTAGTGTTGGTTTGGTTGTACGGTTCCAGAAGGAGTGATAGAAGGGTAACTTGTTTAATTGGTCAGTTGCAGCTTTGACTAATCGAGGCTCACTACCACCTGAAGAAATCATGAATAGTTCATGGAAGAGGAATGAAGTTAGACTTTATACATTACTCTTAAAGGCACAAAAAATAAATGGTCATGCAGGGTATTATCCCAAAGAATGCACAATTCTGTGGTACATAATCACAAGAATCACACTCATAGGTTGCACTTGTACATACCTAAAGCTGTACACCACAGTCCTGCTAGAGAATCTAGATACTTATTCCCATTGATGTCATAAACATAAGAACCCTGCATATTCAGGTTAACATCATATAAGGCAAACGTAGATACACAGTTCACAACCATAACATGCAGTAATGAACATCTTAAGCTTCCATTTCCAAAATCAAATGTTACATTGCAAGCAAAGTAAACAATTTAATCCTAGAATTAGAGATCACAACCTCGGATCTCTCAATAATCAGCGGATGCACATCATTGCTCTGCCATCCAGCTGTGAATGGTGCCAACATGCCATGCCCCTTAAACCTGGAAAGATCATAGTCTCAAAGTCAGTAGTAGCTAGGAAAAATACAGAATCAAAACCTGCATAGCCGCCAGTGCATAACAGAGTCAAATGATGTGATAAATCCACGAATATAATAGTAGTAAAAGAAGTTTATATATACCCATTTTCGTCATTTGAGTTAGACTGAGGAGACGATGCTGAACTGAAATGTCTGACTGATGCATCTGACAAGCTCTGTGCATGCCCTTGTAAGCCCCCGGCGCTGGTTAAATACTTCACCAATTTGCTTGCCTGTGATGTAAAAGTGCAAATTAAGGAAAAGGAAATAAATGATCACACACGAGCTGGAGTCTTTGGCAATGGCAAAAGTTGGCAGGTAAGATATAAAGTCTGAACGGCTGCGAAAGTAGTGGAGCAATCATGCCATAGTAATAGTATCTGAAGCTGCTGAATGCCCAACATAGATCATAACCATCACAACTTTTACATGAACGAAACAAAATTACAGGAATGTTTTGACCCCGCCTAAAGAAGAGTGTGATTCCCAACTCTCCAACTGTTGACACACAGATGATGTGGCGCATAAGCTAACCGAACAAGGTACGGAAGGAGGAGCGTTAAAGGTAACTGAATGGAATCAAGCACAGTGAGGCTAGATTCCAAAGGGATGCAGATTCCGGCACAAAACCGCGCAAGCCATCACCGGAGAGCGGATCGAGAACAAAAATGAAATAAATTAAAATCCCCCTTTATAGAATCTATAAACATCCGAATTTGAATAAGGAGCTACCAATCAGGCGCACCCTCCCCTCCAGCTCCGCCCGCCCAGAAGGCGAGCCCCCTCGGTTCCGCACAACGAACACCGACGGCGTGATACGAAAAGGCGGCGGCGGCGGCGGACCATTGTCACACTGGCGGCCCCGCTACAGGCCGCCGCGGCCTGATTAACTGGCGCGCGGGGAAGAGAGGGGGAGGGGAGTGAGAGGATGGTGACCTGCGAGGAGGCATTGGATCGGAGCAGGCCGCGCGCAATCATCCTGGCGGTCACACGGGAGAATCAATCAGAGATGGCCGCCCTCACGGGGCTCTTTCCGTCGGAGAGAAGAGATACGGAGCCGAGAAGCGAATGGGGAGGAGGGAGAGAGAGACCTGCGGTGCGGGGCCATGGCATGTCGCGCGTCACGGATTTATTCCGGGGAGGTGGGGGAGCGACGAGACCGAGGGAGACGTAGCCAAGTTTTCCGGGGAACGTACGTGGCCGGGTTATCCGAGCGCAGACACACACAAGCAAAGAAAGATGTGTACGTGCCACCTCTTCTTCTTCTTCTTCTCGCGTCTTTTGATTTGTCAACCTACTACTGTGTGATGTGTCATGTGTGTCACTACTATTAAGAGCATCTACAGCCTGACACCTAAACACGTCTCGTCCGGACGGCTTGATGAGTGACCGGTTAAAAAAACAGAACCCATACGTGTGCTTCAAACGGTAGTAAAGGCCCGGCTGACCGACACCCTTCATATCCAATCCAAATATAAGATGGATATAGAGAGACCCGAGCGTGTCCGCCACGTCGGACTGACGGCTGGATCCCACACAGAATTGCCTAGAAAACCAACAGTCCGACAAGTGTCTCCTTCGATGGGGGTGTGAACGCCGCGTGATGCCACTTCCGCTCGCCGCCCGAGGCCAAAGTCCGACTATTTAAGTCGACAGGCGTCCTGAACCTTAGCCACAACCTCTTCCGCCCTCTCTGTGTCGCCAGGCTTAGCAAATTCCTCTATGTCTCCATCTCCCTCTTCCCTCGCCGTCCGTCATGACCCGGCAAAAAAACACGACCTATGCTATACTCACACCGAAGTGTCGCTTCAAGATCAAGGAGGAGATCTGTGAGAGGCGTGCCACCCGCATCGCATCCAGCCTGCCTCCGGACTCGCCGAAGCCGGAGCCGGAGGAGAAAGGGGAAGAGGAGGAGCAGTCGGAGGAGAAGGAGTAGCATACGGTTCCAATGAAGGAGGAGGGGGAAGGAGTAGGAGTTGGCGCCGGCTTCGGGCTTTAACATGGTGACTACAGGATGAGGCCTAAGTGGAGACCAACCGAAGTTCATCCGGCAGGAGTAGGCGGCGACCAACACGCTTTTCGCCGAACTCTAGCAGAGGCAGAGATGGAGGCGGCGCCAGTTCCGGAGCCGCAAAAGGAGCCGGAGTTTGCGTCTCACTCCCATGTACTTGGAGCCCGAAACGAAGATAGCAGACATCTTCGACGACAACAAGTAGCCAGAGGCGGATTTAGTTGATCTACATAGTACGTAAATGTTTTATTTGCATGATTTTAAGATTTCATATATGAGATGTTTGGACACACAGAGATATTTGAGAAGTGACCAGTGCAAACGCATTCAGACATGTCCGTGGACATTTGAGCGTTCGGATTTGTCTAGGATCCAGATCCATAAATAAAGTTCGAGTACAATAATCTCACTAACACGCGATGTGCTTCCTGGAGCCAAGTTGGATGTGTCTGGAAGGTGACACGTGCGGCCATTCTGACTGTATTAGACTATAAACCCTTTTTTTAGCTAGTTTAGCCTAAAAACGTCTTGCATTTTTGGTACAGAGGTAACCTTTCATTTCAAATTATTTGTTTAAATTTGTTTAGATATGAACGTATCAAACACTCAAACGTGCCTACAAGGTAATTCAGGACAAGTAAATCGTCACGGAGAGAACACTCTTCCCCTCCCCCCTCCCCCCTCCC
>CBMN010153167.1:0-11337 GCA_000582825.1 Hordeum pubiflorum | reverse complement strand
CGACCTGGAAGGCTTCACAAATGATATCCGATGGAGTTGGAGATGAGAGTTCCGGCCGCTTCGCCATGGGAGAATCCTCCCTGCCGTCATCGGCGTCGTCTTCCGCCGCCAACGCCCAGAAGCGGCCGCCTGGGATCACAAGGCTACCGGAGCCAGAGATCGCCTCCCTCATCGCCGCTAGATCGCCTCCCTCATCGCATGGTCCAGAGGATAGGGTTAATGACGAGGAACTAATGTGCATATGTATGCTGTGTATTCTTGGTTACTTTCTGATCTGTAAAACTTCCATTCGGAGTACTAAAGCACACGGTGTGCTTTTATGTGCATCGTATTCACGTTTACTACAACCTGAATATGATATTTGTTGATGTGGATACCACCATGTGTAATACCCAATTGTTTCATGTAAACTATCACTTATGATGTCTATTATGTTGAGTTTGTGCTGAATACATGTATATGTTGGAGAAATCCAAAGGTGTTTGGACAGGAGTTGGGTCGTTTTCCCACACCATATCCCGAGTTGTAATTAACAAGTTGGTATTTGTGATGCGTTTTCGTGTCCGCATATTCTTGTCCTGGTGCCAGCATGAGCGTCAAACCAAATGCTAGCACACATATATAAACATATGACGATTCAACAGCCATGATCTGTTTAGTGTTGGTATGAGGATTTAATGGCTGTGATATGTTTACAGTTTATGAAGATCTGACGACCATGATTGTTCATGTATTTATGGAACTTAATGGTGACTATGATATACTTCATCCGTCTCATAATGTAGGACGTTTTTTAACACTAGTGTCTTACTTATGGGACGGAGGGAGTAGTTAGGTAAAACTATAAATATCAAAAGGTTGTTATAAATGATTATGAAGGTCCACCAAACCAATGGCTGGATGTCATGGTGGGCTCGGCTAACCAATCATTTCGACCTCTCCGGCGGTGCAAACGTTGTGATTATCTTTTTCTTTCATGATGGGTGTGCTTGTAATGGTTGCCCCGGATAATTGGGCTTATTGTTCTTCTTCATTCCCTTTTCAAGTGGTGATGTCTGATGTGTGTGTTTGTACTGCCATTGTAACTTGTTGTATCGAAATGGTTCAGGCAGGCTAATGCCCGCCGTAGTTCACCTAAAAAAAGATCGGATGTTATACTTTCTTTGAGAATTTCAAGTGAACCTATGTCAGCTTATGGATGGTTACAAAGATTTAATGGACACAATATGTTTATGTACAGTTTTGAATATAAAATTCGTAAACTTGTAAACAACAATCGAAATGATAATTCATGCTACCAAATTACTCCACCGCTCGGTCAGGCTAACTGTGAATTTCAGATCTCTACTATTGTGAATTTAAGATGCGTGATGCCGTGAAGCACAATTAGGGTAAGTAAAGGAAATTACTTCTGCTAGCTGCCTGGGGCATGGGGGATGGATCACCCTCGGCGCTGCGACCGGCTGTCTGGCTGCTGGAGCACAACGCTACCTCCCCTTCTACGCCATACGACCGTGCAGCTGAACTGCAGTCGGCTGGGCACTCAGACCTCAAAAGGCAAGTCTCGTTCTGTCAGGCTGCTCACAGGATGGGCTGTGCATATGTAACTCTTTTTCCGTTTTTGGGCCTGGCCACAGCACGCTTTTGCCCCAGCGTAGCTCCGCCAGTGCAGTTGTGCTCCATTGATTATAAAAGGGTCAACAAAATCAATTGCTTGATGTTCTACCATTTTGTGTGAACCTATATAAGGCGGTCTCTCTTTTTTTGTGCTTTTACTATATATTATCATGAAGATGTAATGGCCATGATATGTTTGGGTATATTTGTGAAGATCTTGTGGTTGTGATCTA
Source organism: Hordeum pubiflorum (assembly GCA_000582825.1). Taxonomy (NCBI): domain Eukaryota; kingdom Viridiplantae; phylum Streptophyta; class Magnoliopsida; order Poales; family Poaceae; genus Hordeum; species Hordeum pubiflorum. The sequence continues at coordinate 9,487 of CBMN010153167.1, read as the reverse complement.
TTTAGGTATGTTATGAAGATCTAATAGTTATGATGTTTTTTGGGATAATATGTATATCTAACAGCATGATAAAGAGTGAGCAGTGTAGCCTCTCAAGTTCTTTGCAACCTACACCATACAGTTTATTCAGCCATTGGGAAAAGGTTTCAGAAATATGGGCAAGTGAAATAGTGAATAAAAAGAACCAGTGCTCCATTGTCGCTGCAGCCTTCACTTCGAAGGGGAGCAGCCTGTCGCCACCGCAAGTTCACGAAACCCCTCCCTTGTTCATTGTTCTCCTATGGCCACCCCTTCCTATGCTCGGCTCCTCTTTCCATTGGGAAAAAGCTTGTGGAAAATAGGCAAGTGAAATAGTGAATAAAAAGAACCAAAGTGCGTGGCCCCAGATCTTGACATTTCATCATAAAGGTCTCAACAACTTTGTGGACTTCAGAAGATTTATCCTTTTGAACTGAAGGACATAGACATCATTAAAATTCACATGAACTATACATGAATTTATATTACCATCAAAGAAGATGCAGGCGACTTCAATAAAGGCAAAGCCTCAAGCTGGATCACTCATTTTAGAGACATGCTTAAACAACACATCAGGAAGATCTTTACCAAAGTATGTTAACTGACAGAGTCATGCAATGCAACATTACCAAAGTATGTTAACTGACAGAGTGAAAACATCACAGATGAAAACAGATGCTAATGAAAACTTGGACTGTCGACACATTAAAAAGGCTTACATTGTCGGCGTCCCGGATCCTAATTTTGTGTCAAATGGTCAACAGGGGCAAGTGGTGGCAGCGATTGCATCCAAGAAGGCGCGAAGGACAACGGTGCTGGCGCCGTGGACGGCCGTCTCGGCAGCCCATGCTCCTCCTGTACCAAGGGACGATATCCTCGACAGCCTAGACATCGTCGTCTAGTGCGGGAGGTGGTGGCTAGCGGTCCTCCTGTTGCAACAACTACAAGGAGAAGAGAGGCAGGATCGCAGCGGCGGCATGAGCGTTGGATCAGCCGAGCGCCACGCGTTGGTGCGCCGCAGTAGCGCGAGGTTAGGGGAGATGAACATTAGCGTGGCCGGAGGCGGCAACAGCAGGTTGCGTGAGCAGCGATGTGAGTTTTTTTTTACCATCAGTAAGAGCATCCAAAGTCAAATTATACGCAGGAAGATCAAAGACAAAATCCAGTGCATACAAAATTAACAAACTAACAAAGATTTCAATGACATAGCACACAAGAATGGTGCAATAGAGAACCAATCTGTTAGTCTCAGGTTCGAACCCTGATGCTACAGTCTGCTCATGCAAATCTTGCATACGCAAACCTGCGACCGAGCAACACAAAGCTCGAATCAACCACCGCAGGCTGCAGCTAAATAAATACTAAGAACTACAAGACTCGGCTAAAAAACGTAGCTACTACTACAGACACTAAACAGAACTCACAGCTCGTTCTCGATGATGCTTCTGACCATTTCGATCGGAATCAGCCCCTCGGTCCTAACGGCGTCCTTGCTCTGATCTGGACTGAAGAAATACAGCGTCGGGAGTCCCCTTACCTGCATATCCCTCGCGAACTCATACTCCTCATCCGTGTCCACCTTGACGAACAAGGCGCTGTCCTCGTACTCGACCGCGAGCATCTCGATATCCTGCGCCATGAGCACGCACGGGCCGCACCAGGTAGCATAGAAATCCACGATGAGGGGCACCCTCCGCTCCCCCCTGACGAGCTCCTCCAGCTCCCTGGCCGACACCTTCCTCACGAGGTAGTCCGGCGCGATGTACTTGCCGGAGCCCGGGACGTAGGTCTCCGCGGCGTTCCGTCGAACGGTTGGCCTGCGGTGGCTCCTGACGCTGACGCTGACGCTGCGGGAGGCGGCGTTCTTTGAAGAAGCAGGGGGGCACGGCATGGAGAGGGTGCGGGTGGTCGCGGCTGCCGGAAGGTGGAGGCCTGGGCGGGGAAGAAGGGAGCGGGCGGCGGATGCCAGCGGGAGGGAGGCCATGGCCGGAGAGGTTTGGGGGGCGGGCGAAATCCTATCCAGCGGGGTGGAGCCGTGGAGGGGTTTGGGTTGCTTGCGCACTGAAGAGGACTCCTTTCTCTCTTTTTCAACCCAATGTGGGTTAAAAGCACCGAACGGCCCATTAGCGCACTGGCTCGGTCGCTCGACTCGCTCACGCTCTCGTCTAAGTCTAACCACCTCGTCAACTGTTCATGAAAAACTAAGCAGTGTTTTTTAGCGCAAAAAACAGCATCTGTGACTCAAATTCAGGGTATTTGAGATCCGATGCCACTCAGTTTTTTTTTTTAAATGGCAGTTGTCCTGCATTCATTAAGAAGAAAAGAGTTGCTTAATTAATTAGGAAAAACCGAGCAAAAAATCAGATTGTCAAGTTAATTATGAAAAACCGGGCAAAAACCATCACAACCGATGAGCGACACACATAAGAAAGTCGCCACTCAGCTTTTTATTCTTGCCAAAACGGCATCAAGGGCTCAAGGCAGCCTGCCGATTGCGAAACTCAAACCACTGTGGCCGAGATGTTGGACAGGGAACACGAGGGGGGAGGGTTCAGACCGTGGTGCGTGAAGAATCACTTTCTGATTGACATCGGCCCTGTTTGTTTCAGCTTTGATCTGATTCGAATCATCTGGGGATTCACTTCGGTAGCAAAGCGGATTCACAGTTATATAAGACCTTGTTTGTCTCAGCTTTGATTGGATTCGAATCACCTGTAAATTTGCTTCAATGGTAAAGCTGATTCTCTCAGAATCAGCTTCGTCATCGAAGTACACTTTGAGACGCTTCAGCAAATTGCACTAAAAATGGCCTGAATCCATATTCAGCTTCACTGGCAAAGCTGATTTGAAATGGCTGTTTGTTTCAGATTCCAGATCCAGCTTCACTAACAAAGCTGGCTTCACTGGCGAAGCTGTTCACAATAGTTGTTTGTTTCAGATTCCAACTCAGCTTCACTGGCAAAACTAAATCTAATTCCTGAAGCTCAAACAAACAGGGTCATCGTATCTTCATTGCCTCTGCCGTTATTCAAAATGGTTTCTAAGATCAGGCTGAACTTACAAGTTACCAGTTCACTATTCGCACGAAGCAAATACAACACGCAGACAACAACTCAATCCATTAGTCAGCAAAAGAAGCACGCCTTGAAGGTACAATTTTCAGTCTGCGCATGGTGGGAACGGAACAATCCTCTGGGATTAGACGGTTTCATTCTGCACATGGTGGAACCATGCAAGCCCCGGCTGGCCGCACCGTCTTGATTCGGGGATGGGTACGATTGGCCCCAGAAATATGCGCCATAAATCGAGTATTATCGTGACGAGCATTGCTGCGCCCAAAGCATCAACGGCCACCCTGGGAATGTCCCACTTCTCTGCCTTTTCGTCGATCCTGAAAATGCCAAATAAGAGTTACACAGAGTTGAATATGGATTATGAGATTGAGAAACTAGGTAAAGAGAAAACAGTGAGAGGTCTATTCACCCAGCTGCAATAATGTTAGTGAAAGTAAGTTGTTAGAATTTAGAACCATATTATTTTGAGTATTCAAGCCAGCGATGTTTAATATAGCCAGCTCGAGAAAAGTAAATGTTTTGGCAAGCATTGACCGAGTTCAGAACCAGATATTGCTGTTTAACAATGAGCTTGATGGATAAAGTCATCGCAGAAAGAGGAGAAAAGGAGACTAAATTCAGGCAAGTTTTACCTCGAGAACATCGGAAAGCTGACGAGGAAGTATATTGCATAAAACAATGAGCCAACTTTGTACATGATGTCCCGATCGACGAATTCGTAATATGGAAACTGCAAGGTCAATTTTAACATCAGGAATGAAATATCTTGGGGGGCAGAAAGGGAAGACTTCATTCACAAATAAAAAAAGGATGCAGAAGCAGAAAGATTTTAGTATAAGCAAAGAAACATTTAGCTTTCTGGATAGCATCACTGAAAAGTGGAAACAACATCAATTGTATGTACACCCTCCGTAAACTAATATAAGAGCGTTTAGATAAATGCTCTTATATTAGTTTACGGAGGGAGTACATCACAAATAATGACATACTGTGGTTGTGTGTAACATAACTTCATAATACTGTGTTATGTGATGCCACAAAATAGTTGCAACATGGGGGTAGGATGTTTTGCTTTATTTATTCCCAAGTACCTTACGAAATTCTGATGCATGGAAAAATAAACAAGACTGATAGAAAAACCTCTGCTTACACCAAAAATGTAAACACTACACAGAGAGAATCACTACAGCGTCTAATTCGTGAGACATAAGGTAAATGAATCTTAGTCAAATAGATGATAAAATCCACATTACGAACTAAAGATTTCTCCACGTCAAGCAACCAAAATATGAAGCAGTAATTTCCTCGAAACGTTAAGTGGCGATAATTGGGCGTTGTTTGAAAATTTATTTACGTATGACATCTGTTTTGTATGCAAGTATAAACTATTTGATTATATTTACCTAATGATATTTTATTCTTCCAAGTGCACCAGAGGATTGATTCCAGGCTCACAATGCCCACACGTGTGTCGAAAGCATCGCACAAGCTACCACCGATTTATATGTTAATGGACAATACGTACAAACTTGATATAACCCAGTAGTTAATAAAAAAATTAGGAGATATCAAGGATTGCCGAGAAGTTCATATCCACAATTGCACATAACTAGAGATTCAAAGGCATTGTCAGCATGTTCTCTAGTCCAGTAGGATACTCGTTAGAGTAGATGGGTTCTGTGCAATTGAGCCCCATGAGAAACACACACAAAAAGTAATAACAGATTGGATTCAATCAAAATAGTTTGTACTCCAGAATTAAGGCACAAAATATTGATGATTACCACTGTAAGCAAGCAGATGAAAGTTAAATATTAGTAGATTGGGGAGAAAAATCTGATAAGTTCATAGCACCCTATGCATGAAGAAATATATGCTGGAACATACATTTGCAATGGCCAGAGTCTCCAAGTATGCAATGAAGTATGAGAGTGCTAAAATCCATGCGGCTTCAAACAACCACCGAATAGACTGTGGCAGGTGAGCTGTAGAGTGACGTAATCTACGAAGTGTCATATTTGATGCCATGTGATAAAATAAGAAGCAGGCATGGGTCAGGAGAAATGTTGTATGGGGTACCTGAAACATGAAGAAGAAAATCATTAAGTTACAGGCATTAGTGTAGCACATTTGAATAACTATTTACTATCCCACAGATGCACTACAAACAGAGTTACAACAGAAGGGTTGTACATAACGTAATGGAAACCATGTAGCAACCAAACAAAGTTTTAAATTAACATTAAAATTAAATATAAAATCTGAATTGATGAATGATACCATCAGTGTATGGTACTCAACTAATATGCAGAAACTTCAACCCTGCTATTAATCCCTAATTTGCAGAAGAGAATTGATGGAAGGGAATATATGAAGTGGGAACAAAGCTATGAAATGAGACAATTTGATTGACTTTATAGTAGTATTCCGCAAAAATATGTTATAGGTTTAGTAAGTAAAAAGGACGTGTATCTCACAAAATAAGACATTTGTAAAGAATAGCACTTTCGGTGATATTTCTCCACCCATCCAACCCTTGTGTGAACAAGATCTTACATTATTCATCCTCCAAGATGGAAAAGTATATGACGCGCCAAGAACTGTGAAAAAGTAATGCGTCCAAAAGTAGTTACCGACATAACTGAAAATTATAATCCAAACATTAGCCTGCAATTGAAAGATGATCGTGGATTTAGCAAACAGTTTCGAAGAGATAATATGAGAAAATGCATAACCAAATAAAAGTAAGTCCATAGAAAACGAGAAGTACTGCTCACTATACCTGTATTAGTAGTTTAGCAACAAAGTAAGTACTGTCGTAACTGAAGAATATATATCACTAGTGTTTGTTCATACATGGTAGCTTGCTGATTTTATATTACAAAAGCTTTCATGTGCGTACAAAAGCTTTCATGAGTGTCACTTGGCAAAAATATGGTAAGTGTTTGATACATCAACTGTTTATACGACCACTTTTAAATTTCTGTGGGTCAAAGTTAAATATTTGTAGTGAAAAATATGATCCTGAATCAGATCCATATAACAGAATCATATTACATATAACTGTGGGATTTTCCAGGGCAGTGTCCATTTCTGGAACTAAAATTGGCTTACAAAAGATCCACACTGAAAATGCATACCTTGACCCAGTAACGATCTTTTAAACTTCTAATACTATCTGCCTGAAATGAAAAAAAGAGTTAGCTTTCAAATATATGATTGGTGTACACACCAGTAAAAGAGTAACATAATAAGCTCCAAATCCCATCCTTTATGGACCAAATTAAGAAGATATAGTTTAGGACCAAAAATAGGAACACAAATCAAAAGAGAAAAGATGCAAAGCTAAACTGAAGCTCAAATAAGAGAGCTGCAAGTGAGAGGAGCCCATCCTTATGGAGAAGCAGACTTGCTGAGGCAACCCTCTCCTCCCATCCCTGCTCTTCCATTTCTTTCCCCACTTTTATAGTTTTTGTCATGTGTTCGCTCAGCATCTAATATTTGCACACCTGCCCTTACTCTCGTTATTCTTTTTCATTTACTGCAGCACTAATGGATTCCTTTGTGTAGGCCAGAGAAACTGCTGCTATGGTTGTAAACATGAATTGCAGCTGATCCAAAACACCACAATGCTAGTAGATTCTCAACATAAAATGTTTTCTCAACTCTAGTTGTAATCTTAATTGCAACGAAATGTTAATGTCTATGTTTATGCATCGAATGCTTCTCGATTCTCACTTAACGGCAGACACCTGAATTTGGTGAAACAGCAATACTGCTGTGCAAATACTGCCCTTTTTTTGCTACGAAGAGTAGTCATGGGGGACATGGTTACCCTCTGAAGACTGAATATCACATCGAACAGATCTTCCGAAGTTGTTCTGACGAGCGAGTAGGAGGAGGGTGCCAAATTACCTTTCCTACGAGGAACAGAGGGATGACAAAAGCAGGCACTGTTGACACCAATCCAACAATCAAATATTCCAGCTCCGTGAAACTCTGCACATCACAGCAAAAAAAATAAAAAAAATACAAGAATGCTTATATAAGAGGAAGAAAACAATGCAATCCAATCGCTAGAAAACAAATCGCCCAGATCGAATCTTTCTCTCAGGATCCATCTTCCTTTTAGGGATCCACCAAAATGCTCCCAAGATGAGATAGATCGACCAACAGCTGAGGGCGGCTAGTGCTAGTACCTCGTAGAGCTTGAAGGGGACGACGACGCCGAGGCAGAGCGTGAGCCAGAAGGGCGTGTATAGCAGGAAGAACTTCTCCCCCCACCTCTTGCTCCCGTCCGCCGCCAGCCATGCGTTCTTTCCGGCCGCGCCACCTCCGCCCCGCTTCGCCGCCGCCTGCCGCCGGACAGCTGCAAGGACAGACGGCTCCTCCGGTCAGGTGGGAGACACGTGGAGGGATACCACTGGGCGCGGCAGGCGCGGGGCTCACCTGTCATCGCTCGATCCCGCTGTCAGCAGCCCCTCCTCTCCTCAGTCGCCGGCGCTGTCGCTGCTTGCGGTTGCAGCGGAGGAGATTCGGTTCGGGGTGGCACTAGCGGAGTGTGGGTGCCCTCGACTGACGCCCCGACCAAGGGAGTTTGCACTTTGCAGACGATTGGTTCGCCCGGTCTGACGGGTGGGTCCTGCAAGGACCGGAAGGACCCGAGTATATAGAGCATCTACAAACCAAGCTCCGGTATCCCTAGGAGCATCTACATCCTCTCACCCCAAACCCCTTCCCTCAAACACCCTGTAGGACGGCCTGGTCAATAACCCCTTCCCTCAAACACCCTGTAGGACGGCCTGGTCAATGATCGGTCAAAAAAAATCAACCCACACGGACGACTCAAAACGGGTCTTAAACGTCCGTTCGGTCTGACCGGGACCCCTCATATCCAGTTCAAATGTAAAACTGATATGGAAAGGTTTGGACGCGACTGGGCGCGTCACGTTGGACTGAGATGGGGTCTCACTGGAAAACACCCGAAAACCCGACGGGCCAACGGGCATATCCTCCGATGGGGTGTGAAGGTCACTGGCTCCACTCTGGCTCGTTGCCCGAGAGCTAAAGTCCGGCTATTTAAGCTGGACGATGTCCTCTAGCCCTAGCCACACCCACTTCCTCCCTCTCTCCACCGTCAGCCTGAGCCCATCCACCTCTCTCCCGCTCTGTCTCTCTCTTCACACGCCATTCGACTTTGCTATGGCCCGGCAAACGAAGACAACATATGCTATGCTCACGTCGGAGCACCGATTCCAGATTGAGGAGGAGATTCGGGCGAGGCCTGCCGCCCACATCACAATTGGCCAGCCTCCGGACTCGCCAGAGTTGGACGAGGAGGAGGAGGAGGAGGAAGAAGAGGAACAACAGTCGGTTCCTATGGAGGTGGTGGATCCAGAGGAAAAGGGCGTGGGGGTCCGGAGGAGGACGAGGCGGAGCAGTCAGAAGAGGAGTTGGCGCCGGCTACGGGCTTCGACATGGAGGACACCATGGCGGAGTTCGCGGTCGCCCAAGCGGCGGAGATGGCGGAGCAGCAGGCCATCCTGGAGTCAATCCAGGATGACGCCTATGTCAAGGCCAACCGGCAGGAGCGGGCGGCGACCAACGCGTTTTTCGCTGAACTTGACGCGGAGGCGAAGGCCGACGAGGAGTAGCCGGAGGAGCCCGAGTTGCGGCCGCCACCCGTGTACCCTAAGCCAGGCACAGAGATCGCGGACATCTCTGATGAAGACTGGTCATGTAAATGCCTGCCAAGTTGACATCTTAAGGCAACTCCAACCAACTAACGCAAACGGAAGCGATTTTTGTCTGTTTTTGTTTGTTTGGGTCGGCCGAGCGGACGAGCGTGTCAAGTTTTGGATTTTGGGGAGTCGGTGTGCCCAACGCGACCGACGCATTAATCCTCGCGGTTTAAAAAACAAAATAGGCATAAAATATTTAAAATAAAGTCATGCATATTAAACAGTCGATTAAAGTCCACTTAGACAATAACTAAACATAAAACATTAATAAAACTTAAAAAAAGACGTAACTTGCCCGTAGCCCTAGGCGTCGTCCTTGTCGTCGGAGCGGGTAACGTCAAAAAACTTCGACGACACAGTCCGGGAAGGCCTGCTGGTAGGCTGCCACCGTCGTCTGCTTGGGCGTCTGCTGTTGTTGCGACGCTGGCCCTCCTGCTTACGCCTCCTCCTCGTGATCGTGCCATTCCTCCCCTCCTCACACGGCCAATGCAGCCAGCGCTCCTCCTCCTCGCGCTCAGCCTGCATGCGGAGCTATGCGACATCCCGATCCACCTCGAGCGCCTGGCCCTTTGATACGTCCATTTTGCANNNNGATTTCTTATTACTATCTACTTCATTCTTGTCCATTATTCCATATTATTATGCAATTCTTAT
>CBMN010153161.1:0-20994 GCA_000582825.1 Hordeum pubiflorum | reverse complement strand
ACTTAAATAGCCGGGCAATGCACTACGCGGCCCGCCGGAGCTGCGACACGCGGCGCGACCGGTCCGGCGGAGGAGACGACCTTCGGACCGCCAGGTTGACGGGCATTTCCGGCTGGGCCCCGTTCGTCAGTCCGACGTGGCGGGGCGTGCCCGGGCGCCCCCATATCGGCCCCATATTTGGGCTGGATATGGAGGGTGCCGGTCAGCCCGGACGTTTGAGGGCCGTTTGAGAGGTCCGTCTGGGTCAAAAAAAGTGACCGAGCAGTGACCGGACGGCCTGACCGGGCGTATGAGACGGGTTTGAGAGGTCCGGTTGTAGATGCTTAAAAGGGGCATGTTGCCCGATCTTAATGCATGTTTTTGAGGCTCGACCTTGTTCCATGGCGGGCCGAAGACCAGCCCGACCCTTTTAATCGCGTGTCGTACCCGACACGTGTCAGGCTGAATTCCGTGTCCGTGGGCCGGCCCGCGAGGCACAACCCATATGGCCAGGTTTGAGCCCATGCTACACGTGGTGAACCCGTACCCCCGTTCTTCTCACGCTCGCCGCAACTACCACTTCCCACCAAAAACCCTAGCCGGCCAGCCCACATCTCTCTCTCTCCCACACACGCTAGCCCATCCCCAGATTCCTCCCCAGCACACCACCTCGCCGCAGCGGAGCCGAGCCCGATGCCGCCCAAGGCGTCGAAGAAGGACGCCGAGCCGGCGGAGCGCCCCATCCTCGGCCGCTTCTCCTCCCACCTCAAGATCGGAATCGTACGCTTTTCTCTTCTTCCCCCTCCCGCGGATTCCCCACGCTCTCCCGCGTTCTGGCGAGTGCTCGCAGGGGTTTGTTTCATGGTTGCGTTACTTGGTGGGTGCGGTGGCGGTTGATCGGATTGACAGGAGAGCATGTGATGCCCCTGTTGAGGTTGGCTTAGTGTAATAGGGCTTTGGAGTTCGCTTGGTCTGCACTGGCCAAGTTCGGAATCGCTGGTGGGTAGCTCGTTGCTTGTAACCCGGTGCGGATCTCATGGATTCCATGATTTTTGTTGTTCAAGGTTATATGTTTCAGCGGGCCGCATGGTGCGAGTTGGGGAAACATATTGTGGGAACTGTTCCAGTGTCGGATCTGTATCCCAATTCAGGCTCAAAATGCGCCCCATTTACTTCACTACTTCCAGAATAGAACTCTTCGTTCTATGTGGAATAGTAACATATGAAATGTTATCCCTGCTTAATTCTTAGTCGCTAGTTGGAGTTGCACGAATTATAGTTTTATGTGTGTCACTCTGTTTGCTTGGACACAATTAACATGTTACTATGTACGACTGTTCAACAAGTTCATGAGTTGCCACCGCGGCACTTTTCTAGTTGCTTTGATGGTGTTTAACAGTACTTGCCCTCATATCCTCTATTCGATCTCATATTTCATCATAATTCATAATGGACTACTCTCAGATTTCATCACTTGTTCTGCTGTAACCAAATAGAGCAATACAAGGAGATATGACGCTTACTGTTGATGCTTCATGCAGGTCGGGTTACCCAATGTTGGCAAATCAACTTTCTTCAACATAGTAACAAAGTTGTCCATCCCGGCTGAGAACTTCCCATTCTGTACCATTGAACCAAATGAGGCACGGGTACATGTTCCGGACGAACGATTTGACTGGCTTTGCCAACTTTTCAAGCCAAAGAGTGAGGTTTGTCTCTTTTATCTGCTTTACACGGCTACAGTATCTGCAGCTTCTTGGTTTATGTTTCAGATGTATAGTGACTCTTGTTATTCTCTGCAGGTGGCTGCATATCTGGAAATCAACGACATAGCCGGTCTTGTTAGAGGAGCAAGTGCAGGGGAGGGTCTGGGCAATGCCTTCTTATCCCATATACGTGCTGTTGATGGAATCTTTCATGTCTTGAGTATGTTTCTATTGTAAAATGTTTATGATTGAACTATTGAATTATGTTTCTTAATAAAGTTCCCTTGGCTATTCCTGTCTGTATTATATATCTTATAAGTGATAACTTTTGGATATCTTTGTGGAGACCTAAATTAGAAGACTGGAATATTTTGCTGTATCTGTAACTGATAGTGTGGTAATGATTTTAGGAGCATTTGAAGACAAGGAAATCACTCATATTGATGATACAGTTGATCCTGTTCGTGATTTGGAAACTATTAGTCATGAACTGAGGCTCAAGGTTTGATTCGTGTTTTGCTTGATTTGTTCGTCAGCTTAGCAATTGTTAACCTAGTTGTAACAAGGTTCTGTTGTTGCACTTTCTTCTGTAGGATATAGAGTTTGTCCAGGCTAAAATTGATGACCTTGAGAAGTCAATGAAGAGGAGTAATGACAAGCAACTTAAGATAGACCATGAATTATGTCAGAGGGTAGGACATGTTTTACAGCTCTGCAGTTTTGCACTTATGCTTCATTTCTATCAATCAGTCAGATCTCATGAACAATTGAAATCTCTTTACTGGTATATCGTTCTTTTGTTGGTAGATCGATCAGTAATTTAGTTTCAACTTTCCCTTATAACAGATCATGGCACATCTCCAAGACGGGAAAGATGTACGTTTAGGAGAATGGAAAGCTGCTGAAATTGAGATCTTGAATACCTTTCAGCTGCTTACTGCCAAGCCCGTTGTTTATTTGGTAATTTTTATTTACTCAGATTGGAAGAATGGTCTCATTTGATTAATTATAGTTACATGCTTGTTGCTTGAACTCTTTATTAGCAATGACATCATTTGATTAATTATAGTTACATGCTTGTTGCTTGAACTTCTTTACCAGCATGTACATCTATAATTTAGTGGCATCCCATATTGAAACCGGAAGTTCAATCAATGTGACATTTTTTTGAGGGTTCAATCAATGTGACATTAACCCAGCTTTGTTTGTTTCCTCTGTTTTGTGGTTGCTGTCTGTCTACTTCTGCTTTCCAACATTTATTTTGAGCCATTACAGAACTCACGGGTGACTGGTAATCGATCCGCCATACTCTGGGTATTTGTATGATTAGCAAGAAGTGCATGCCCTGTAGACAATTAACTGAATTTTGTCTGATCGAAGGAAACATAACTACAAAACACTATCGCATGCTTCTTGCTATATCATTAGAGTGGGGGAACCTCTTTAGTTCCACATGCCAGTTTTATTCCACTGTAAGGCACTGCAAGTCTGTAATAGTTGAAGCAATTGTTAAAGTTGCACTTTCATGCGTGAACAAGAACCAAAGCAAAGTATGCAAGAAGTGCCATTAGAGTTTGTGAAGTAAGGAAATCCCAGGATATATGATGTTTCCATACGGATTCTTCCCTTTTTGGGTCCAAAAGTCACATCAGGGTCCCTAATAGGAATATAGGGATGGTGTGCTGTAGAAAGGGTTTATGAAGATTAGTTATTACTTTCACTTTCATATAATTATTGCTCACCGGTTGGAGAGAGAAATGAAATGGGAAGCATAAATCCTACTTGGAAAACCTACTGATGTACGCGTTATATTATGGTACATATGACTAATAGCTGCTGTGCATACATGACTTGAAATTATATTTATATTAGCAGCAAGAGAAAATATGTCCTCGATGTCTGGAATTATCCCATGTTCAGCTTGAGTAATCATGCCAAATGGGCATACACGCTGTGCTATAACTGTAGCTCATTTACTGGATTAAACCTTTGATTTGACCTTACTTTTTTATCAGTAGTTGAAACAGAAAAAGCACATTTTCTTTTACATGGCTTCTAAAAGGCCTAACCATCCTTTGGAGAGTAAAATGTAGCTGTATTGTTGAGTCTAGTATGTTATTTTGTGCAGGTGAACATGAGTGAAAAGGACTACCTGAGGAAAAAGAACAAGTTTCTACCAAAGATACATGCTTGGTATTATTTCTACCCCACGTCTAATGGCTATAGCAGAATCACAGATGAACTCATGCTATATGGAATGCAGTTCAAACTGCGAATGCTATTTTTCTGTGGAACTTCTGTTCATGTACAGTCTAATTGCTGTAGCAGGATATGTCATTCTGTAGATAAATTGTTTCAAGTTTCCATCATTATATCTTGTTGTATATGATATTTGTTCCAACTTGCTTGTTGAGTAGACTAGCTGTCTGATTTATAAACACATTGGGTTTATTATATTGAAAAAAATGTTATCATAGAGAGAACCAATGTTAATGCTTGGACTTGCCGATTGCTGTATTTGAGGGTAGAATCTTGCAAAAATTTATTGATCGCTTACATGAATACCAGCAATTGTCATGGGCAGTGAGCCAGGTCCCAGTAGTATGTGTCAGCACTCAGCGCTAAGGAGTGCTAGTATCCACATGGTACTTGTTGAGTAGACTAGCTGTCTGATTTATAAACACATTGGGTTTATTATATTGAAAAAAATGTTATCATAGAGAGAACCAATGTTAATACTTGGACTTGTCGATTGCTGTATTTGAGGGTAGAATCTTGCAAAATTTATTGATCGCTTACATGAATACCAGCAATTGTCATGGGCAGTGGGCCAGGTCCCAGTAGTATGTGTCAGCACTCAGCGCTAAGGAGTGCTAGTATCCACATGGTACCTGTCAGCACTAAGTAGGAGTTACTATCACGTGAACGTACCCACTTGAACAGGACAAGGACAATGGGTCTTTTAGTTGCTATGTATCTGTTTAGTTATGAAAAGATATCAGTTTAGTTAGGACAATAAATATATAGTTTTGGTTAGGAAAGTTGTGATATATGCTTCAGCATCAATCTGAGTCTTCCCTATAATAGGGGCACCATCATATCAATAAAGCATTTAGCAAGAAGGTCGGTAAAGATAATCGCCATCCTCAACCTTCCCACTCTCACCCCTGGTACTCACTGTCTCAGTCCTAGAACCGACCCACCGTGATACTGAGAAAAACCCATGACACAAAAGAAGCCCTGATAGTTGATGGAATAGATTGTATTTTCTGAAGTATGTTGTAGGCTCTTGTCTCCAGTAAGAAATTAATTATATATGGTTCATTTGTGTGTGATTTTGATTAAATCTGATGTTATGTTTGATAAGCATAAACCTAATATGCACAATTTCCTACGAGAAGGGGGTCTTGGAATATATTAACTAATATCTAACTACTTTTTTTATTCAGGGTGCAAGAACATGGTGGTGAAACTATTATTCCTTTCAGCTGTGCCTTTGAACAGAAACTAGTGGATATGCCAGAAGATGAAGCTGCCAAATATTGTGCCGAAAACCAGACGATAAGGCAAGTTATGTAGCATAATTATGGCGGAGTTGATTACCACAATTAAGATAGCAATCAACTTTATTTGTTTATAACCTGCATTGCAACTTCTATTTGAATATTTTTCAACAGTTTCTACTTAATTTATTTATACTAAATCTTTCATCGCTGTGAACAGTTTGATCCCCAAAATTATCAAGACTGGTTTTGCAGCAATTCATCTCATATACTTCTTCACTGCTGGTCACGGCGAGGTACATTTCACATGTTTACATTGTGCTTTGTGCCAGTACTGCATATTGTATAAGCCATGTTTTACTTCATTTTGCTAAAATGGTGGTACAGCAGCAGCCTGTTAAAATTTTGGTGTGCAAAATTCATGTGCTTGTTCTTTGTAAATCAGCCTTTATTAGTTATTGTCTCTGCTCCAACATAAGGGGTGCAATCAAACTTCTAACTTCCACAATCAATATGTAAAGAATTTAATCAGATTTGACAAATGAAAATAATACCATTTTTCCATAATTCTGTTCTTGTTAACTAACATATCAATAATAAATGGTCGAAGTTGCATCTTGTTGGCTTTTTATGTTCTAAATGTGGAGGAATATATTAGATTGTTCAGATGTCTGTCCATGTTTGAAGTTTCAAGTAGGAATTTCTGAATACATTTGACAATTTTCTGCTAGCTTACAAGCTTGAATTCTCTTTTCAGGTAAAGTGCTGGCAGATCAGACGTCAAAGTAAAGCTCCGCAAGCTGCTGGTGCAATTCACACCGATTTTGAAAGAGGCTTCATATGTGCTGAGGTAGACCTTTCTGAAATAGCTAGACACAATTTCTTTATTCTGAATAATTGAACGACAGTGTAGTTAATTGTTACTATTCTTACTATTTGTGAGTTGTGGCATCCAGTATGTATTTTATTATTCCAAAGTGTTCTCCCCAAGGCACATGATTCTTAGGCATGTTTTATTTTTTTAATCTTGATGTTTACCAAGCTTCTTTCATATGTTAACTTGATGTATTTCTGTTTGCGGTGTTCAACAAGATAAACTATCTCCCTTGATCTCCTTCATAATATCTCCCTTGATCTCCTTCATAATATCTCCCTTGATCTCCTTCATAATATTTTGGTACTTCTGCTTTGAAATTGGAAATGCACACTGTTATTGCTGGTACTCTATGGCGTTGTTTACTCGACTGTATGCACCTTTTGAACCTTGATAATTCATGTGTATATCTACTCTTTTGATCAGGTAATGAAGTTTGAAGATCTAAAAGAGCTGGGCAGTGAATCTGCTGTGAAGGTGTGCACACACTCTGTCTATGTTAGATCTGTATCATTTGCCTTACTTTTGATCTTTAAACTCAACCTAAGAGTTACGCGACCGTTTGCCATGGATTGTAGGCTGCTGGGAAGTACAGGCAGGAAGGGAAGACGTATGTGGTGCAGGATGGAGACATCATCTTCTTCAAGTTCAATGTTTCTGGAGGCGGAAAGAAGTGATGAATTCATCAAAGGGTCGTGTATTTTAGCATTTTTTAGTTCACTTGCAAGTAGCCAGGTACTATCAGTCCTGATTGCAGACTGTGAGGCGAGGCTATAAGCACCAACTGAAAGGGAGGGATATATAAATTTCCATTCGCTCTGCTTTTGAAAGTACTCCTCGATGTTATGAAATCATGTGCTAACTGCAAGTGTACACCTGAACGATGTTTGAGGCCTCTATTGGAAAACTGGAAGTTGAAACTTGTAACTGGACAAGTTTGTCGCAATTAGGATGCAGAGTTTTTGTTATGCAAATCTACTGTTTGTTGTTGCATGTGTAGTTCCATAATTCTTAGTAATATTTTATAAAGAAATTTACATCGATTACTTTTTTGATATATTGGCTATTAAATTGATTGAGTAGCTCTCCGTCCATGAGAGGAAAAAAGCAGAAAAAGATCACATGATAAGTGATTAATTGTGGCGAGCATAGTATCTTTGGATTCATAATATCCCCTTTGTTCCATAATAAGTGACGTGGCTTTAATTATGTATCGAAGTGAGTAGTAGAGAGCTCTGAATTGTGTTAGTGTGCATTGGTTTTCATGAAACTTCACACATACTGTTCAAGTTTATTGAAAAAGAGTATCCATGTCTGCAATATCAAATACTACGGCCGTTTTAAAATAATTTAAGTTCTAGGTTTGTCCAAAGTTAAACTTATTTTCGTTTGACCAACTCTATCTAAAAGTATACCGCCATCATGAGATTCATTACACAATTTTTATTTTATTTTATGGGTATTTGGTGTCGTAACCTGTTTTTCTATAGAGTTGGTCAAACTAAAGCAGGTTTGACTTATGACAAATCTACAACTTTAATTATTTTGGAACGGAGAGAATATATACCGTATGAAAATATATTTCATGACGAATCTAATGACATTGATTAGGTATCCTAGATGTTGACAACTTTTTCTGCAAACTTGGTCAAACCATACAAGTTTTTGCATTGAAAAAATAAATCTAGTACTCACTATATTTTGGACATAGTGTCTTGCCTGATAAAATTTTTTCCCAACAATGACCTTACAAGCTTTTGCATTGAAAAAATAAATCTAGTACTCACTATATTTTGGACATAGAGTCTTGCGTGATAAAAAAAACATCCCAACAATGATTTTTAAAGTGTTATGAGACATCCACGAGTTGCTCTATAGAAACAGCTAACCACCTTCCCCTATGGTCCCCACCTCCCTCCCCTCTTCGTCGCTGGAGGAGGCCTCCGGGCTAAGCCTGGGCGGCAAACGGTGGTGGCGGGGCCTTTCTCGGTCGGCGTCGGGAGCTCGTGGTGGGAACACTCGCCCTATCTATTGCGCATCGCGATGGTTCAGCGACCTCCATGGCGGTGCCTCCTACAGGTGGTAGCTGCTCAGCTTTGTCGGCGACCTCTGGGCCTCCGCCCAAAGTGTTCTTTCCGGTGAGACGCGGTTGGGGTGGTGCCCCCTCTTTCTCTCTTTTTGGGGTTGTCCCCGCGTAGGTCGGCTGCGTGCCAACTTGTGGTGGCTGCAGATGCGGTGCGACAATGGTGGACAGCACATCTGGCCGGTCTCGGCCAGATCTGGCTCGTTGGTGTCTACCGGGCTAGTTTCTGACCGGGATGAGGTTTGTGGTGCCTCCTACATGGTCACAGTGCGGGTTTGCGGGCTAGCGAAGGTGTGATGCATGGGGATGCAGTGCTCTTGGTGAAAGCTTGCCAGGCTCTTGCCGACCGGCGACGTCGACGTCTGTGGGCATCATTTCACCTCCTTGGAGGCACCGACGTGGTGTTCATCCCATGCACACCCACGGATTCAGTTCTTTGGCTAAAATCCTAAGGCTCAACCGGGTCGGGCGACGGCGTCGTAATCATCGCTTCCCTCCTGGGGTATCATCTTGAAGACCTTTGGATTCCCTCGTACCCTCCATGTGTTAGACGCTCACAACAGTACGATCGACATGTCTCCCTCGGCAATGTGGATGGTTGTGTTCTACTTCTCTCATGGCAATGATGGCGGCTTCGGGCGAAGTTTGGTTGCGATTGAGTTTTGGTAGTCGGTTTTATCCGTCGTGTTTAAGGGGTCACTGTGCCTCACTTGTTCTTTCCGAAGTAGGAGCTGCTGAAGGAGGGCCTTCCTGACGATGATGACACGAGACGAGAGGTTGGTTCCGGCGCTCGGCGCAGGCCCAACTCTATCTCTTTAGCAATGCTCGTTGACAGAGTCGAAGCTGCCTGGTCATCGGCGCATGTGGTTCACTGGTTGGCATAGGCCGCCCGAGGTCTCCACGTCAGTTTGCGGTGAGGGCTATGTTGGTGGTCGTCGAGGATGGAGTCAGAGTTGTTGGCTCGTGGAGGAGTGATGGCGATGAAACCCGATGTCAACCTTGACGACCTTTCTCTCCTTGATGGCGTATGTGTATCTGTGTGAGTAGCCAAGTTGGTTGGGTGCCTTGTCTTTGTGGGCATGTTGTGATGATCTTTGCCCGGTTTTCGGTTAACCGAGAACCTCTCTTCTTCTTTATTTATAAATCGGAAGGCACCTTCAAATTGTTTACGTAATTATGTAAGTATACATGTATGTCTTATGGTCTACTCCATCCTGATTTGTAAGGCTCTTACACACTTCAATAAAAAAAAGTTGACAGTCAACAAAATATGAGTTGTATGCCACAAACACTATATCACTGAAAAATTCTCTAGAAAGTGAATCAAAATGATATATTTCGTGTGTGGCATAACTAATATTTTGTCAACCAAATTAACGTTCAAAGCTTTTATCCCCTACACACACTCATATCCGGTTGAGTAAAAGGCACGGTTGAGGGCTGAGCTGAATTGCGGTTGAGTTTTGGTAGTCGTTTTATCCCACGTGTTCGAGGGATCGCCGTGCCTCACCAGCTCTTTCTGAAGTCAGAGCTGTTTAGGAGGGCCTTGGTGAAGAAGTGACGATGATGACACCGGATGTCAACTTCAACAACACTTCTCTCCTTGACGCCGCGTGTGTATCTCTATAGGTAGTCAGGTTGGCTGGGTGCATTGTATCGTGTATATGTTGTGACGGTTTTAGTTCGGTTTTCTGTTAATGAATCGACAACTCTTCTTTGTGAGAAAAATTCCGATCTATTCATCTTTTATCATGATAGTACAACGAATACTAAAAATAATAAAAATCACATCCAAATCCGTAGACCATCTAGCGACGGCTACAAGCACTGAAACGAGCCGAAGGCGCGAACCGTCATCGCCCCTCCCTCGCCGGAGCCGAGCAATACATAACCAGACAACATATACTTCCTCCGGACTGGAATATAAGTCGGGCTGAAGATTTTAGGTATTCAATGTAACTTTATTTAGATCCCGCAAAAAAAATGTAACTTTATTTAGAAACATGTGGAATATGCCATAACAAATGCATAGTTAGAAACATTATATCTAACGGCGAACCTAAAGATATTATTCTGTGTCATATAACACATATTTATTTCGTTTGTCGAATTGAAGACGGTGACAAACAACACGAAGATACCATCTCTCCAAAAAATAAAGAAAAACGAAAGTACCACAGCACTTCCCGTCTACTTTGGGATCGCTCCCCTTGCAAGAAATCGGCCAGAGCCTTCCGTATGATGGCGCAAGTCAAGTCTCGAGGCGCAAGCTTTAAGCCTCAGCTAGCTAGTGCTGATTCATTGCTTACCGGCCGGTCCGTGAGTGAGTGAGCCCGTTGAAGCACCGACGCCACCACTACGCCGAAGCTTTGCTTTCATTCATCCACCTCAAGAAAACGGCTTCGCATCAGTCAACCACCTAATGACCTAATGCGATAATCACCCTACGGCAGCAGCAGCATCCAGTGAGAGCAACGCCAAGTACGTAGTGCTGGAAACAACTTGAGACACACGCGAGACCTCGACATGGCAGCCAAGCACGGCCATCCATCATTCCATTGTGCAAAAAGGCAAACCAAACTACCACAACACTCACTTGGTTTAACTGCCAAGGCATTTTTTTCACAGTAGCAGAAGAATTCAAATGGCGGTAAGCTCTGAAATTAATCGCCTAATGGACAGAAATTACACGATAAGAAATTACACGGAACAAAGGGAATGTGTTTCGGACAAGCAACAAGTCGATCGGGGACATATATAAATAGCAGTATCAGAGTATCTCCAGGGAGAACCGATTATATAGCGAGTTTGAATGAACATTATGCGGAAGGAAAAAAAAAAAAAAGAGAGGGTGAAAATTAAGTAGGCTCGGAACAACAAAGTTTAAAAAGAAAGGCGGTTAACGACGGGCGACGGCGTAAGGGAATGATTATCATGGTCTCTAGAAGCGACAGCGCAATCTGCCAATCTGCCTTGGCTTAGCTATGAGCTAACATGGAATGAAGCCTTGTTCCCACATCATTGGCCTGATGGCCAGTCCTTCCTAATCTCAAAGTAGTAACTCATCTCCAAGTAGCACTTGCCATCATCATCAACAAACTGGAAGTGGAAAGGAAAACAAATACATTAATTGCAGAAGTAGGTGACATATATCAATTTCAGTTTATCACAAACTGAAGGACAAAGTGATTATTTGAGCATTTGCTTTTAAATTCGATAAGTGTCGTCTGTATTACCTTTAGTTTAGCAGAATAGGAGCCTCTTGCAAACATGCCAGCAGGGGTGGTCTCTTCTTCACCCTCATATGTGTAGGGCTCTGCCTGGGGACTGAATGTCCCCAGCATCATCTTCTGGTTCTCAACTGCAACAGAGAAAACAGCGGATCAACTACTTCAAAAATGAAAAAATAATAATACAGAGCATAGCAAATTAAGCCTATTAATGTACCAGATGATCTTGATTACTTCTGCAGTTAGATAAGCACTACAAAATCCACATGTGAGTAGGGAAGGTCTTTTCATCAACTTCTCCGTCGTAATTTTGTTCGTTGTTGGGGAAATAATTTTCATCAACTTTTCTCCACTCATACAGGTGGGTATTTTGTCAATTTCAGCATCTTATACAGATGTCAGATTCAGGAGGGAAATGCAGTATCTGGATATGTAGTGCAAATTAATTACACTCCTTAAGGAAATAGGGTCGGTTAGGATGCCATTATGTTATTTAAATGTACTATGTTATTTAAATGTACTATATATCTTTTTCTTGACGTCTTAAATGTTCCTGAAGAGTACCACATGAACTTTCAGAGAATCATTTACTGTGGCATTCAAAAGGAACAATCATTCAACCATTCAACCATCATTTTCATTTGATCTAGAATCTACTTCTGTACTAGTACGATCTGACAACCAGATTAAGAATGATATTAGGAGGGGTGATCATGTTGGTGTGTGTGGTGTCACCTCTTACTCCAGTCTTCCAGACGGTGTTGGTGTACTTGAGCCCGGACACAATGTTGTTGGAGACGATGAATGAGAAGCGGAAGCTGTAGGCGCTGCCGTCCTTGAGCGCGAAGGCGTAGCCCTTCTCGTCGGGGACGAATGGGATGGGCAGGACGAGGTCCGGCCGATCCGGCGACAGGATGGTCAGGTTCAGCACCTTCACCTCCGGCTCCGCGGTCTCTGCGTTCCTCAAATAAATTTCAGAGCCGATCAGATAACTAATTGGCAGATGGACACGAAGCCGAGATCAAGAAAGCAGGCGGGTGAGAGGGGAATGGTGGCGCGATGTTAACCTCCGAGCTGCTCTGTGTCCACCTGCCCAAGCAGTTGCTCCTTCCACCTCCTCAGGCTCTCATCATCCTGCATTGATCATCATCATCATCATCAGAGACAAACAGAGATCACATGAATGAATCAATTCCAGATCACATGATCAGTTTCCCGGAATGAACGGAGGTGATTAATGGCTGATTGGCCGGCGTTGGGCAGGGAATGACCTTGTCGAGCTCGAGCTGCTCCTTGAGGGGCACCTGGGGGCCGAGCACGACGGCGCGCTTGGCCTCCTCGTCCTCCTCCTCCTCGACCTCCTCCCGCTCGGGGTGGTTGCCGGTGTGCTCCTCCTTATTGTCCATGGCCGGCGACGCACGGACGTTGTGCGCTCGCGAGTCTGTCTCCCGCGCGAGGCTCCTCCTCCGTCGCACCTGGGGGAAGGCCGGGCGGCGGTGCGGCGCGGCTGGCGGGGCGGGGGGCGGCGATCGGAGGGAGAGAGGGAGGGAGGAAGGGGGGCCGCGGTGCGCTGCGCTCTCTGTCTTTTATGCTCGACCCCCGCCTTAAACTATTTTAACAGGCGCAATCGGTGGCGTGGCGACTCCACCTCCCCCCGCGACGAGCGCGCCGCGCCACCCACGTCCAAACCCCCCATGCGCCTTTCCAGGATCCCCGGCCCGCCCCCCCGGGGCCCGCGGAAGACCAGGCACTCATGGGCCTGGGCCGCTGAGCTGGACCGAGCGGGGCCGACTACTGGAGAACTGGAGATTCAGCGTTGTGTGTGTTGCGTGACTTGCGTCTGAACTCCGAAGCTGGTATGGCGAGGGGCGCGAGGCCGGCGCGGTGGCCGAGGGTGCTGGCGCCGGCGCACCTGGCCGGGGCCATCCGGCGGCAGAGGAGCCCGCACGAGGCGGCGCAGCTGTACGCCGACGCGCCCGGCTGGTACCCGCGCGGCTCCTACCGCCACAGCGACGCCGTCCACGCCTCGCTCCTCGCCGCCGCCTCGTCCTCCCCCGCGCTGCTCGCCTCGCTGCTCCGCCGCGTCCTGCGCCGCTCGCCCTCCGCCGACGCCCTCCTCGCCGCCTCCATCCCGCACCTCCCGCCCGCGGCCGCGGCCTCCATGTTCCGCTCCTCGCTCCCCGCCTCCCCCGCCCCGTCCTGGTCCCTCTCCTTCTCCGCGCTCCTCCGCCGCCTCCTCTCCCGCGGCCTCCTCCCCGAGGCTGCCGGGCTCCTAGCCGACTTCCAGGGGCGCCCCGAGGTGTCTGTAGCGTCCGAAGACCTCACCCTGCTGATCTCTGAGATGTGTCGCCTGCGGCGTCCCGACCTTGCGCTCCAGGTGCTCGAGGAAATGTCTAATCAGTGTCTTGAGCCGGACAGAGGCGCCTATCGCGCGATAGTTCCTGCGCTCTGTGATGCTGGCATGCTCGGCGAGGCTACGCACGTCGTCTACTCCATGCTGTGGTGCGTGTCGCAGCGGGGCTGCGACGGGGATGTTGTGGTGTTCCGCGCGTTGCTGGTTGCGCTCTGTGCTGCTGGCCGGGGTGAGCTGGCAGAGCAAGTGCTGGATAAGATTATCAGGAAGGGGCTGAGGACGCCAGGTAGTAGGCGCTCTCTTCGCGTGCCAATGCTTGCAGTGCTTACCATCGAGGATGCCCGGGAAGCCATTGACCGTGCTTTGGTTGTCCGAGGTGGGAGGACTGTTGCGAGCTTTGAGTCCATTATTCTTGATCTTTATGACGAAGGACGGTTGAATGAGGCAGACAATTTGTTTCTGGACATGGGCAAAAAGGGGTTCAAGCCGACAATATGCATGTTTGAAGCCAAAATCGTTGCCTTATGCAGGGAACAGAGGGTAGATGATGCAATCAAGGTGTTGGAGGAGGAGTTGGCCAAGAATGGTCTCGTCCCCACTGTTACAACATACAACTTGTTAATGAAGGGTCTTTGCGATGCTATGCAAGCAATGAAGGCCCTCGGATACCTTAAAAGGATGGATAAGCAGCTTGGCTGTGTTGCTCGAAAGGAGACATTCTCTATCTTGATCAGTGGCTTGTGTTCAGAAGAAAAGTTTGTCGAGGCGGCAAGGGTTATAGAGAGGATGGTGAAGAACCACCATCGTCCTGACAGAAACGAATTCAGCAACGTTATTGAAGGTTTATGTTCTGTTGGCAGAACATACGATGCATTGGTATGGCTAGAGGAGATGGTTGACCATGGAGAAACACCTGATGTCCGTGTTTGGTCTTGTTTGGTTTCATCATCTTTAGGAGTAGGAGAGAGCGTTATGGTTGCAGCTATGTGAGAATCAGGATTGAGATAGCAATGCTCTTGAAGCACACCAAAGACAATGCAAGGGAGTTGCCTGTGATGTATTTGATGCTGAAGAAAGAAAGATTGTGTGCCTGTGGAGAATAGCCTGAATTTCTTGCCAGTTTGTATCCACTAGGAGGTTCAAGGAGTGCCGCTTGCTTCTGTTTCAGCCTGAGGCATGTTTGATGAACTGTGGAGCTGCCATCGCGACGAGAACCGTGGTGCTGTTGTGGACGTGTTGGTTGCTGCCTTTGCAGGTTGGAATCTCATAAATGCTGAAGTAAAAAATAAGAACGGCAAGAGAGGTGATTTTCTCTATACACCCCCACAAGTCCGAGTTTGGGTCCATGAAGGAGCAGCCAAGAAGCTCGCAGGTATCAATTCTGCTCTCTGATGGGATGGCTGCCATTGATGTTCTTGAGAGTGAACACAGACACAGCTTTTGATCAGGGTACTG
Source organism: Hordeum pubiflorum (assembly GCA_000582825.1). Lineage (NCBI taxonomy): Eukaryota > Viridiplantae > Streptophyta > Magnoliopsida > Poales > Poaceae > Hordeum > Hordeum pubiflorum. Next base: position 5,811 of record CBMN010153161.1, on the reverse strand, counting down.
GGAGAGTAGCGGCCGAGTTTTGTACGGCACTGTGGTGGACTGTTGGCAGCTGCACAATACTCACAATGTTGGGATGTTTATAAGGACCTTGAAGTATGCTGAATGTTTGGTTCTTTCATGTGCATGTGCCGATGAGTTGTAATATTAGTAATATCGCCCACTGTCGGGCTAAGCATAACACCAGTGTAGGGCTGGATGCTGTCATGTGGAGAGACCAAGTCCCGGACTTTGTTTTGTGTAGCTATTTAGTTTTTGGAGCAAGCTTGATAAGGAGCAATTCCTACCAGTCACATATTTTATATCTTATTGTTCGTGTGATGTCTGAATGGTTTCCTGGCGTTGAATTTGTTGTAAATAGCATTATTGAACTAACAGTATCATGGTGTTTGGGGTTTGCAGAGGTTGGCTACCGGTGCACTTGATTACACTTTTTTCTGCTGTTCTTTTTTGTCATAGTTCATAGTTTCGGAATTTTGATGAAAGCACTATGCCTCATTTCATTAGAGTGTGGAGTCAGTTGTTTGATATTAGATGCTACAGGTTGCTTTGGTTGTTTCGATTTTTCCTTGTCCATGCATAAATTCTCGCAGTTTGCTTTGGATTTGCAGTGCTTGGGAGGGCAATATTGTAACTTGAACACTAAAAGGCTTATTCTTTTCAGTTGTTCATTGTAAGTTGTACAATTAGTGTACGGGGCATTTGCTCGTGGAAAGGATGTTTGCCAGTGCATGCTTTCTTGCTTGAAAAAGGTTTCTTCCCGCTGGAGACGAGATGAAGCATGGATTATCAACCACTTCTCTGGTTGCAAACTTTTAAGGAGTATATGACATTTCAGTTGTGGTGAGTAAACCAACATTACTCCAGCTTTGATCTTTTAGATTAACTTGTCGTTTTGATGCACCACAGATCCATTGAAACTGACTCGATTTTTCAGACAGATATAAGGAACAGAAATTTACAAAGAGCTGACTAACAAATATGACTGTATTTGTACCATGTTATATTTTACAAAATTGCCAGGATATCTCCCGGCCTAGGTACAAATTGCCAGATCTTGTCTGGGCTACAAAACTAGAGTATAAGTCTTAGACCATTCAAATCATAGCTAGTATAGTAGTAGATAATTGCCGGATCTTTTCCAGGCTGGCAAAATTGCTGGGTCATCCAAACAGAGCCGCTGCTGCTGCTACTACTACAGTATTTGCCGGTTATTTTCCGGCAAGGTCATCCAAGCAGAGGTGTACAAAATTGCTGGATTTTCTCCGAGCATGAGCTGCTGGCTGACGACACAAACGACCTTCTCCCTAATAGCCAGCCCATCGTTCCCTCGCTGGTCGGCCGGGAAAATTGCTCGGGAACTGCGGGCGGCGGGGCGGCGAGCATCGGATCGTTCCGGCGGCCGTCCACCATCCAAAATTGCCGGACTGATCACGATGCTGCTCATCTGACACTACGACTCTAGTAGAGTATATGTATAGACTAGATAGACGTGTACTATATGTGGAAGTGAATGGTTTGGAGTACCGATCGAGGGCTAATCGTCGCTGTCGTCCCCGAACAGCAGTTCCTCGAGGCTTGAGCCGCCGGAGCAATGGAGCTCGTTGGAGGAGCCCTGCGTCTCGTTGACGTCGGCGTACCAGTTCATGCCGCTGCCACCGGCACTACCCATGGCGGGGAACTCGGGCGGCGCGCCGGGGAAGTTGCTGTTGTGGCCGGTGAACGACTGACCGGGGTACGCGGCTGGCATGGCGTTGCAGGGCTCGGCGGGGCACCACATGGTCGGATCGGGCATGGCGCCGGCGTAGCTGCTGCTGTTGCCGCCGTAGTAGTTCTGGAAGAAGCCGCCGTGCCCGTGGTAGCTGCCGCCGTTGCCCGGCGTCGGCAGCTGGTAGCCGCCCACGCCGTGCGCGCCGGTGCCGGTGCCGATGACGTCGCGTTGCTGGTTGTACGACGCAGGCTGCTGCAGCTGCATCGTGTTCATGGCGTCGTGGTAGTAGTCACGTGGCACCATCATCATCGCCTGGTCGAGGGGGGCGTCGTCATGGCAGGGGTTGTTGTACGCGGCCTGCATCACGTTCATGGCGTCGTAGCTGCAGCCATCGGGCTGCATCGTCATGCCGCCGCCGTACCACATGGCCAGTTCGAGGAGGTCGGCGCTGCCTGGCCCCTGCTGCTGCTGCATCGGGTAGCCGCCGCCGTCGTCGCTCGAGGAGCTTCCACCGGCAGTCGTCCACGGGCCGGAGTCGACAAGCACAGTCTCGACGACCGCGCCGCCATCGCCCGTCGGCGGCATCCCGAGCGCCCTCCGCCTCTCCGCGGCGGCCGCCAGCGCCGCGTCGACGGCCCCGAGCAGCTCGCGCAGCTCGTCCAGCGTCATCCGGCCCAGCTCGGCGTGCGGCGCCGCGAGCGCGTCGGGCCCGCCGTGGCGCACCCTGGCCAGCTTGGTGCGCTCCTTGACCAGCAGGCCCTCGAGGTAGCCGCGGTGCGCGTGGCCCACGCGGCGCACGGCCGGGAGCGCGCGGTACCTGGCGAGGACGCCCTCCTCCGACTCCGCCACCGTGGGGGCGCCGCCCCTGGTGTCGGCGCAGACGACCGCGACGGGGACCCCGCAGAGCACGGCCAGCTGGTCCGCCTTGTCCAGCAGCCCCCTCCTCCGGTTCTTGAAGGACAGGCCCCGCTTCCGCTCGTTCTCGATGAGGCCCGTCGGCGTCTTGCCGCGCGGCATGGCTGCTCTCGCCTCCGGTGGCCGCAGAAACCTAGCTGGGGGCGGGTCGTGGTGGTGCCGGGATTACTGTAGCCGACCGGCCGGCCTGCCGGATCGGGGTATATATAGGGCGGGTATCGAGGCCCACCGAGCAGCCTGATTGCACCCGGCGCGGACTCGATCGCTGCCGCTGGGCTAGGTGGCCTCCCTAGGTGGCTAGTCTCCCGTAGGGGAGCCGCGTCATTAATTACTCGGCGTAATTCATTTTTAGTTGGAGCAAAAAAGCCGAGTGGCGAATCCAAATCCAGGTTTGGATCGTCAATCCCGTGATAACTTGCACTAAACATTGTGTCATCACTAATTAAGCTCGGGGGGCTGGCTATACGATATGGTAAATCCTTTTGCAGATCTGATCGAGCCCGAATCCATGGCCATTAATGCTGGATCGGCACTTTCCTTTTTTCCTTCCTTCTCCCGTGCTCCGTACAATTTGGTGGAGACCGTACGTGCTCCGAAGTCTGAACAAACTTCTCCAGCCGATCCGGAGAGCGGGCTCCAAACCTTCTCCCGTACGGTTTCGTGGGTCCGGTCTGCCTCCACGTGGACAGGTTAAAGGCTTGCGTGGCAAATCGATTCCATCCACGCATTCAAGTCTAATTTGATCCTTTTTTTGTGTGGGATAAGTCTAATTTGATCCACAACACGTAGCTTTGATTTTTGATTTATTTTCATGCCAAAATCAACGGACCATATCATTAGAGGATCGGAGCCAAGCAAGTCAGGTTTTTAGGGTTTTGAAAGCCGATAACTTGAAAAGACAAGAAAAACAAATAATAAGTAAAATCAAATAAAAAAATAAAAGTGTTGAAACAAACCAACACGAGTGGACATGTGGTCTCTGTTGGAGATTAGCATGTCTGATAGAATGTATACATGGGGTAACAATGAGGAGAACCTGATTATGTCTAAGATAGATAGGATTTTTTGTTCTATAGAGTTTGATGCTAAATACCCTATAGCAACTGCTGCAACTCTACCTAGAGTTGGCAGTGACCACACAACCATTGTGTGGGACTCTGGGGTGGGTGGGGCTAATAATTTTAGGAGTTTAAAGTTTGAAAAATGGTGGATCACCAAGCCTGGTTTCAAAAGGCTTGTTGAGAAAGCCGGGAGCAGTAGGTGCTCTCGTGATAATCCTCTTGATATTTGGCAACATAAGGTTAGGACCTTTAGGAGGATGGCCAAAGGGTGGAGTAGGAATATAGAAGCTTTTCTTAGAAAGGATAAGAAAGAGCTGATGGAGGAATATGACTTATTAGATATTAAGGCTGAGATTGGAGATCTCACTAACATAGAAAAAGATAGGATGGCTGGGATTTTTAAAGACTTGTCTATGATCTGGCAAATAGAAGAGATTAAAGCCAGACAGAGATTAAGAGATAGAGATATCCTAGAAGGGGATAGGAATACTACATATTTTAATGATGTTGCTAATCAGAGAAGGAGGAAAAAACTATTCATGTGCTGGAAGGGTCTGAGGGCCCTGTTTCTGATTCTGTTGGGATGCAGAAAATTGTTGTAGAATATTATAAAAAACTTTTTGAATGGGAACCCAGACCTGACATTAATCTTAGAGATGATTTTTTTCTCTGATGAAGAGAAAATTTCTGATCAGGAAAATGCTGCTTTAGAAGCTAGGTTCTCTGAGAAAGAGATCAAGGATGCTGTTTTTGGATCCTACTCAGATGCGACCCCTGGGCCTGATGGTCTCACTTTCATGTTTTTCCAGGAATTCTGGGATATTGTGAAGGGAGATCTGATCAAGATGTTTGATGCTTGGTTGGAGGGGGATCTAGATCTTTTTAGATTGAATTTTGCTATGATCACCCTCATCCCTAAAGAGAATGATGCTAGAACTATGAACAAATTCAGACCTATTAGTTTACTTAATTGCAGTTTTAAGATCTTCTCCAAGGTCGCCAATAGGTTAGCACTGATTTTAGGCAGATTGATATCAGACTGTCAATCAGCCTTTATTAGGGGGAGATATATACTGAAAAGTGTGGTGACTGCTCATGAAATTGTTCATGCAGTGCATACTTCTGGCAATAAAGGTTTGGTGTTTAAAATTGATTATGAAAAAGCCTATGATGGAGTCAATTTAGATTTTTTGTTGGAGGTCATAGCTCTTAGGGGCTTTGGTAGTAAGTGGATTGGTTGGATTAAAAATCTGACAGATCAAGGCTCTGTGGGAGTGAAACTTAATGGGATGGAGAGTGATTTTTTTCCTTACTGGAAAAGGATTGAGGCCAGGGGATCCTTTCTCCCCTTTGCTTTTCAATCTGGTTGTAGATGAGTTCTCTAGGATGTTAGTTAAAGGTGGTTTATGCCCTAATTTAGTGGAAGGGGGGTGATGTGTCTGTAGTATGTTGATGACACACTCATTTTCCTGCAAGATGATCCCAGAGTGGCTCTGAATTGAAATGGATTCTCACTTGCTTTGAGCAGGTATTAGGGATGAGAATAAATTACCACAAGAGTGCTCTGATCCCTATTAACATGGCACCTGGAGAGGTGGCCCCTTTTATAGATATTTTTCAGTGTGTCCTGGGTGATTTCCCTATCAAATACTTGGGAATTTCCCTACACTATAACAAACTGAGTAGGGGAGATATGCAGTTCCTGATAGATAAGATTCTAGCCAGAATAGCTGGGTGGGGGGAAAACTTTTGTCCTTTCTGGGCAAGATCACTTTGATCAGGTCCTCGAAACAGGCTTTCGCCCCNNTTTATATATAAAGCAACAACCAAACAGTACACGACCGAACGATACAATGTGGAGAGAAGACTCTCTTACAAAGCGGATCACAAGATACAACAGGAAGCTTAGAGCTAGCCTACCACCTCGCCTAGGACCAACCAACAACACCAAATCTCCACGGCAACGCCCCCAGGAGGGTGACAGCGCGATACGTCACCGCTGCCGAGTCTGAGAACAGACAAGAGTTTTCACCCGGAGCCCTAGCACATGAATGAGACCCACGACCACGCCTTCAAGAAGGAAACGACACCCACGGGTACAATAATGTTTGCATACCATGGAAAAAA
>CBMN010153158.1:0-14346 GCA_000582825.1 Hordeum pubiflorum | reverse complement strand
AGTTTTTCCGTGAAATCGATGTATCTAGATCTCATTGATTCTGGGACATTACCAACATCACAACACATTTGGAAGGTTAAAGTACCATTAAGAATTAAAGTATTCATGTGGTTCGTTCATAAAGGAGTCATTTTGACAAAGGACAATCTGGTTAAGCGGAGATGGGTAGGAAACACCAGATGTTGTTTTTGTGATCAAAATGAAAATATAAAACACCTCTTTCTTGATTGCCCACTTGCCCAATTACTTTGGCGTACTATACATATAGCCTTTAACATTGGTCCTCCAATTAGTATGAACGCGTTATTTGGGACGTGGCTAAATGGAGTGGAAACAAATACTGCGAGACATATCCGAATAGGAATATGTGCTTTATTCTGGGCTATATGAAACTGCAGAAATGATATCATATTTAATAGGAAAAACTTCACTAACTTTTTGCAGGTTATCTACAGAGCTACGGCATGGATCCGTACATGGTCGTTACTCACAGTTGTGGAATACAGGGAGCTTTTGGCTACTGGGTGCAACCGGTGGGAGACGGTAGCACAGGCTATCTTCAACCGGTTTGGATGGCAGCTAACTAATAGGCTAGGTTTTTAGTCATCGATGCTTGTTATTTTTTTAGCCGGATGTGGCATTTACTATACTTTTATTTTTATGAGTTCAATCTGTGAACTCTTTTGGATTTTACACTTTTGTGGAACCTCTATTTCAGTTTATTAATAAAATGGCTGCATGCATCATCAGGATGCAGAGGCCGGGGGTGATCCTCCTTTTCCACAAAAAAAGTACTATACTATAGAAGCAAAGGCACGCGTTTTGGCGCACCACTTTTGTCCTTTGTCACTGTATATAAAGTTCCTTTCCCTTGCTATATCTATTGCAGTATATCTCTTCTAAGAAATTCGAAAGGGTAATGACATAAAAATATATACATTGGAGAGAATACCAATAACTTCGTTTTCCAAGAAAGAATGCAGTTTGACTGTTCTTTTTTTCTTTTCATCTAAGATATTAGAGGTAGCGAAGTAACTGATAGAACTTCAAGAGCACAACTATACATGATAAGAATGAGAGGAAGATGCCCCGATAGTTTTAGAGCTGCTAAGAAACTCGCAACAACACATGTAAAACTGGAGCATCATCAACAATGAGCGTCACAAGCACTCGGCCTCTCAAAAATACAGGTTTACCATCATTCCTTTGTTCACCAATCATATTTCATTTGCAAACGACAAACTAATGGACCCAATGATAAATCATTCGAAGTGCAAAGAAATGTTTCATGAAAACAATGTTGGTTTCAATTTACAAAATGCCTCGTGGGTAACTTCTATTGCTCTACTTTTATTCCATGGATATACACTAGAATTTTCATTCTGATGAAAAACTTCCTTCACATAGTTCATTATAAGGTACACTTGCAATGCTGGAACGAGCAATATTTATCACAGAAAACTTTGTGAACAATTTTTTTGATGTGTTGAACCTTGATTTGGTGGCAGATTAGACTGATCATCGGTACACTGACGTATAATTTCAAGTGAGTGGCTTTTCGACACCCTAGATTGGTGCATCCACGGTGCACCCACGCAAGAAAACATAGCAAAACATTTAGAAAAAATCTGAATTTTTGTGGGAATGATTATGAACAAAACTTATAAGCGCTTGCAAAGTTTAATGGTCAAATGATATTTGAGGAGCTCCGTACAAAAAAAATCACTCAAAATTACTTAAAATGTGTGTGCACTGTTTGAGCAGAATTTGTATTTTTTTTGTAGAGAGCTCCTCGGATGTCATTTGACCATCAAACTTTGCAAGCATCCATAACATTTGTTCATAATCATTTCCACAAAGTTTCAAATGTTTTCAAAATATTTTGCTATGTTTTCTTGCGTTGGTGCACCGTGGGTGCACTGAGCTGGGGTTCACGCACTACATTCCCTAATTTCAAACAACTATTCATTTCATGCTACCCTCGATGCTTAGCATTCAACATACGAGATTTTGAATGGAGATCTGTCCCAATACCTAAGCACAATTTCAGGTCAATTCTTCTTAGTAGTGTTTTGTTGTTTCAAAGAAACTCTTATCCTTGCATTAAAATACTTTCCCTATTTTCATTTTCATTTTTTTGTTTGGACACAAATATGGCTCTAGAATTATTTTTCTGCATTTTATTTCTCGATGCAGAGGTGATGGTTTGAAGGATTCTTCAAATGTGAGCTGTAATAACAAAACAAAAATATCTTCAAGCATAATTGCTATATGATTTTTACTTTAATTTCTACACTCATTTTACAATGCAGGTACAAGCTGATGTACAAGCCCTTCACAAGAAATTCTTTTACTCCCTCCAATCCAAATTAATTGTCATTGCGACAATTAATTTGGGTCGGAGTTGTACTATAGTTGCGACAATTAATTTGGATCGGAGGGAGTATTAGACTGTGACTTGCAAGCACAATGAAAACCTACTTCCGGTGGTAAGGATAGTCCTACAAAAAACATGTAATTACTCATTATTCCTTCAGTTCCCACTCTTTTTCATTCATGCCAATGCTTTTGAATAATACTTTTGGACAAATTGAGTTTGTTTCCTTGGGACGGGGTTTCAGGCTCTTCAAATGAACTCATCATCCCCTTCCTAGTGTTAAACATCGTATTATGTTAGGTGTCCTAGGAGATTGTTACGTGATATATTCTCTTGTAATCTTTCTCTATCTTATCTCCTGTAACCTCCTTCTGTTAAACCTCTCTTAGTCTCTCTCATGAGTCGTTACGTGAGACCACGATGGCATGTATGCGTCCAGGGGATCTGCACCTCCATCTATCAATATATACTCCCGAGGGCCCCCTATGGAGGTTGAGACGCTTTACACAATTCTCACATGGTATAAAGATCCCCTCCTCTCCATCTCATCTAGGCCGAACCACCTTCCCTAGCCATGGCGTCCTCCTCGTCATCCTCTCCCATCCTAATCTCCCATGTCTCTGAGAAGATCACCCGCACAAAGTTCGTGCTATGGAAGGCCCAAGTGCTATCATAGATTAGAGTTGCGGGCTTGTATGGGTACCTTGATCAAACCGTCCTAGATCCACCAAAACCATGACCACCAAGAACTACTAAGGCAAGGATCAAATCGTTGTCAATCCCATATAGACAATCTAGCATAGGGAGGGTCAGCAAGTTCTTGCTTTTATCCTTTTGTCCCGTGAAGTGCTCATTCCAAGTAGCCTCTCACAAACAATCTCATGCGTTACGGGCTTCCATAGTTCACATGTTTTCCTAACAATCCAGATCACATATCAACAATATTTGCACAAACGTCACCAATGCCGAAAAAGGCACTCAATCAATTGGCGCATATTTTGGCTATATGTGATCCCTTGCCGATGAACTTGTTGCGGCCGCAAAACCATCTCAGAAGATGAACTCATCTCCTTCATCATTGGAGGATTAGATATGGAGTACCAACCAATAATATCAGCCCTAGATGTCTGCACTGAGCCCGAGCCTCTTACACTGATGATCTATTTAGTATGGTGTCAAATTTTGATCAACGCATGGAGATGTTCCATGGCTCCGGCGCTAAGTCCATCAAGTCGACTACCCTTGCTGCATCACGAGGGCATAGTGGCTCCAAGTTTTCCTCCCGTGTCCCTCCCAAGTGGTCTCATGGGGGAGGCTATGGAGGGGACAACAACAGCGGCGGTTCCTCTTACAACAATGGCGGGCAGTCTGGTGGTGGTGGTAGCAGCTACTACCGCGGAAACAACATCAACAACTCCTACGGCAACCAGCGCCCCTTCTTCCCTCACAATCAGGAGAGCCAAGGTAACAACAATGGTCGTTTTTGGGGCTATGGTGGATATGAAAACAAATGTGAAATCTGCAAAAAAAAACCACATAGCCAAGGACTTTGATTGACGTTATGCTGAAAATAACTCCCAACAAAAGTAGGTTACAGCTGCAGTTGACACTTCATATGGTGTGGAAACCAATTGGTATGCCGATACTGGCGCCATCGAGCACATCGCTCATGAACTAGAGAAGGTAGCCATGCAAGAGAAGTACCCCAGCCATGATCAAGTTCACAACACCAATGATGAAGGTATGGACATTAGTCATATTGGTCATTCAGTCATCAAAACCCCACATGAAAATATCCATCTCAACAATGTTTTGCATGTTCCATCCATATCTAAGAATCTTATTTCTGTCCATCCCATTGCTCTTGACAATAAAGTTTTTCTAGAGTTTCACCCATATTTGTTTTTGCTCAAGGATCATGTCACGAAGAGAATTCTCTTCCAAGGTAGATGCATGCGAGGTCTTTATCCGTTGATTTCCGAGTTTAGAAGATTCAGTAAACAAGTATGCAGTGTCATCAAACTCTCATCAGAACGCTGGCATGTGCATTTAGGACATCCTTCTTTTGTTATTGTTCAACAAGTGCTTAGGAATAATNNNNTCCCATGTGTTGGTGAGCGTAGTCTTGAGTCCATATATGATTCATGCCAAAAGGCAAAGTCTCATCAGTTGCCTTATCATGTATCTACCAGTGTTTCTACCAAACCTTTGGAACTTAGTATTCTCATGTATGGGGTCCTGCTACTATCTCTGTTGCTAGACATGCATATACGTTAGTTTCATCGATCATTATAGTAAATTCACTTGGATCTATCTTCTTAAGAAACGTTCTGACGTTTTCCAAGTTTTGCAAAATTTTGAAGCACTTGTTGGACGTAAATTTGATCGGAAAATTATCGCGGTCCAATCTGATTGGGGTGGCCAATATGAGAAACTTGACTCATTTTTTCAACAACTAGGCATCTCACATCATGTTTCTTGCCCCCATGCATGCTCATCAACAGAACGGTTTTGCTGAACACAAACACCGACACATTGTCGAAGTATGACTAGTGCTTCTCGTTGGTGCCTCCATGCCCCGCAAATTTTGGGATGGGGCCTTCCTCACCGCGGTTCGTCTCGTAAATATGTTGCCTAGTCATGTCATTGCCAATGAAACTCCCATGCAAAGACTTCGTCACACTAGGCCGGACTACAAATCTCTTCGAGTATTCGGTTGTGCTTGTTGGCCAAATCTCCGACCTTTAATCCTTGCAAACTTATGTTTCGTTCCAACCAATGTGTCTTTCTTGGCTATAGTCCTCTTCACAAAGGGGTCAGGTTTTTATATGTTCCTATCGGCGGGGTCTGTATGTCTAGAGATGTCGTGTTTGATGAAACCATCTTCCCTTTTGCCCACCTTCATCCAGATGCCCGTGCCCTCCTCAGGAAAGAAATTCTTCTTCTCCCCACTGATTTGCTTAGTTCCACAAATGGGGATGCTAATTGTAATGATCATTTGACTAATCCCGCTAACCATATTGTTGAGGTTGCTGCTGATACATGTACAAGTGCTGAGGTGACATATTTTTTTTGGCTCAAATTGGTGAAGAAAAGGCTTCAAACCAGCCATATCACATGTGCCTCCCCGACCAAGACAGTGTGGAAGTAGTACCCTCCCCCCATCGGGATCGCTGTTGCTGCCGCTGTTGTGATCCTCTTCGGGATCGCTGCTACAGTCGTTCTTGCGATCCTCTCTGGGATCTGTGGCCTGTCAGACCGATAGTGCGGGCCGCATCGCCTCTTCCGCAGGTGCCCCACGCAAATCCCCGCTTGCCACGTGGGTTGTTGCTGACGTCCCTTTCAGCATAGATGCTCTACACCAATCACATGTCGTCACGCTGTCTGGGGGGATGCCACCCACGCGAAATGCGGTTGAGCCGCACAGCTACACCCGGCGGGCCCGGTGCACCGCAACAAACCCAAGATCTGATCCGGATCGGGCTGCAGCGGATGGCTCTTCTGTGCATGTTCAGCTGTCCCCCCCACCGCTTGCTGCCACCAACTATCTGGCGGATGCGATAGCCGCCGGCCCATCCTCGGGATTGTCCAGATCTGCTATCAGGGAGGAGCAGGTGCTAGGATCCTCTACGCCTCATGTTTCTATAGAACCTGTTGTAATAGTTTCTACACCGCCAAGTGCACGTCTTTGAGCCAGGGTAATTCAACCTATCAATTACATAGTTAATTTTAGTTTATCTTGTTCAATTGGAGAGCCACATAATTTTCATGAAGCCCTTGTTGATCCGAAATGGAGGAAGCTATGGAAGAAGAGTTTCAGGCATTGCAGATAAATAAAACTTGGCATTTAGTTCCCTCTCATCAAGGTAACAATTTGATTGATTGTAAGTGGGTGTTCAAGAGAAAAATTAAATCTGATGGCACAATAGATCGTTATAAGGCGAGACTTGTTGCAAAAGGATTCAAACAATGGTATGTCATTGATTATGTGGACACTTTTAGTACAGTTGTCAAAGTTGCAACCATTTGCCTTGTTTTATCTATTGTTGTATCATGAGGGTGGAGTCTGAGACAGCTAGATGTGCAAAATGTGTTTCTTCATGGTGTTCTGAAAGAGGAAGTGTGCATGAAACAACCTCCTGGGTTTGAGGATAAGAACTCACATTTTCATGTGTGCAGGCTTAAATCTCTCCATGGACTAAAACAAGCACCAAGGGTATGGTACTCTCGGTTGATCTCAAAGCTTCAGGCACTTGGTTTTGTCCATTCAAAATCTGACATGTCATAGTTTATTTACAACAAGTCACAGACATACATTTTTGTAGATGACATCATTGTTACAATCTCCTCAAATGATGCAATCACAAAACATAGATTTTTCTCTTAAGGACCTAGGTGATTTGCATTTTTTCCTTGATATTAAAGTGAACAGAAGCTCAGAAGGTGGTCTTCATCTCTCTCTAGAAAATATGCAACAGGTCTCTTGCGGAGAGTTGGTTTGTAAGGCTGCAAACCTTCATCAACTCCCTTGTCTAGCACAAAAAAAGTGTCTCTTGCAAAAGGTACACTCTTGAATCAAGAGGATGACGCAAAATACAGAAGCTTGGTAGGTGCACTTCAGTACCTGACACTCACTAGACTTGACATTTCCTTTGCTATAAATAGGGTTTGTAAGTTTCTTCATGCACCTATTACTGTTCATTGGACAGCTGCAAAACGCATCCTCAGATATGTGAAAGATACATTGAGTGTTGGTCTACCTTCCAGCCAGTCCTCATCCACCTTGTTAGTGCTTTCTCTGATTCTGACTAGGCGGGTCGTTTGGATGACAGACGGTTCACATGCGGTTTGCAGTCTTTTTTTGACCTAATTTAATTTCCTGGTGTGCAAGGAAACATGCCACAATTTCACGGTCCAGTACAGAGGCAGAGTACAAGGCACTAGCTAATGCCACTACAGAGATTATCTGGGTCAAGTCCATAGTAAAGGAACTTGGCATGCGTCACACACAAACTCCTTGTTTATGGTGTGACAATCTTGGTGCCACATATTTATCTGCTAATCCTATTTTTCATGCAAGGACTAAAAATATATATTGAAAGACTATCATTTTGTGAGGGAAAGAGTTGCAAACAAAGAATTGGATATTCGGTTTGTGCATTCGAGAGACCTAGTTGCAGGTGGTTACACCAAGGCGTTTTCCACAAGACTATTCGAAGGTTTCAAGTGTAATCTGAACTTAGCAAAGTTCTGATTAAGGGAGGGTGTTAAACATCGTATTATGTTAGGAGTACTAGGAGATTGTTATGCGATAGATTCTCTTGTAATCTTTCTCTATCTTATCAACTGTAACCTACTTCTATTAAACCTCTCTCCCATGAGTCATTACGTGAGGACCACGATGGCATGTATGCGCCCTAGGGATCTACGCCCCATCTATCAAAATATACTCCATGTGGGCCTCCAATGCAAGTTGAGATGCTTTACACAATTCGCACACCGAGGAAGTGGTTTTATTTCTTTTAAACACAGTTGGTGCTTTGGTAAAGAAACAAGTATGCAACATTTTTAGGGATTGTTTTATGTATGTCATAAACAGTATGTAGATGAAACACAAGGGAACTGAAACTAATTTCAATAAAGTTCTGCTCGACTTCTTTTTATGTGTTGAAATATTTGATTTTTCAAACATTTTAAAAACTAATGTTGGACATTTTTCATTTTGCAAACGGTCCTTCTCCAAATCTAGTTACTAACTATCTAACTTGTTGAAGTTCATATGTTAGGTCTTGTAGTACTATTAGAGATCAATAAGAAACCTAAGGGAAAAAATTCTTGGGTTTTTTGAGGCACAACATGAACATAAGTCATTGGTTCGAATATGATAGAATACTTTTCTACTAGATTGATTCACGAAAGGGGGATCAACCAAATAAATTAGCCAAGAATGAAGTAGTGAGCCTTTCGCCTTATTTCGTTTGACTCGTGGAGCTGAGAAATCTACCAAGATAAGGTAGCAGAAAGTGCAATTCATGTAGTATATGTTAAATATTTGCATTGTTTAGTTCTTCAAGGTCTTAGTTTTAAGAACCTGCTAGATTTTTAGTTTATCCTTCTTAAAAATTCCTTTTCACAAGGAATAGAAATGGTTTTAACAAGTTTCTAGTGTTCTTGTTCACAATTAAATAGAAACGGTTTTAACTGTCAGCATGGACGGTGGACTCGACAAAGACTTCATTTTTAACGCATATTAATCCATCTACGCACATAGGTTTGTGTGGAAACGTCTTACCTCAGTGCGAGGGGACGTCTTACATGTTCTAGGCAGGGGCGCAGATCCCTGATGCGCATACAGTTGGGATTTACAGGAGGTTACAATCTTGGAGAAGAAGAGATAGAGGCTGTTACAATAGATAGAGGTTTAAGCTAACTACCTAATCTATTCCTTCACATAGAACTCCTGGTGGAACTCCTGGTGCGGCACAATAGGTGCAGGTGCGGCATGATATGTGTTTAACAAGGTTAATCCATACCTACACAATAAATAAGTATGACTTGACGCAGTGCAAGAAACAACTACAACTATTAAGCAAACAGATCAGGATGAGGCTCTACATCCACCACTACACAAAACATCTTCAGTCTCTTTCAACCCAGGCAAAGAGTCACTCCGCTGAGAAGCAGCAAATAGACGACACACATTTTTGTACCGTTGATCTGGACCTTCCGCCAACCATGCCGTGAGACATCTTACTCGAACTTGAAGTCGAACCAGCATTTAAAGATTGAGGCCGTGATGATGATAGTGAGCACCCTAATGAGCGCCAATGACGCCTCCATGCACCCACATTGCCATTTTCAGTTTCTATTCCAATCGCCACAGCCGAGTGTCTGTCTAATTGGTTATCCTCCAATTGACAGGGGGTCTCCGCATTCGCTTCCTCGCTAGCTTTTTTGGCTATCAGTAGCTGAGCCTCGAGATGATTCACCTTCTCCAGCAGCCCATCTTTTTCATTTACTTTTTCTGTCAACACAGCTACTAGCTTATGATTCAATTGAACGGTCTTCATGGCTTCCTCGCTAGTTTTTCTGACTTCCAGTACCAGAGCCTCCAGATGATTCAGCTTCTCCAGAAGCCCATAGTTTTCGTTTTCTTTTCTCATCACCGCACTCAAGTCTGGTGCTTCTTTCTCCGCAGGATCAGTTGTCACGTCAATGAGCCTGGTAGTCGCCTCATCTTCCAAGGGTCTGACGCTGTCATGAGGTACAACAGCTTCAGCTTCTTTATCTTTAAGCATAGTGCTTGCTGCATCTAATTCTCCCATCACTGAACCCATAACAGAATTATCTGCCTCAAGCTTTCCAGTTTGTTCGGCAGCTTCTTTCAACCTGCTCTCATTTTTGTCGATTCCTTTACAGAATCCGTTAGGCACTTCCACGGAAGGATGCTTTTCTAACTTAGCCTTCATCTTTGCAGCCTTCCCAACCAAGGCATCCAATTTGTACAAATGTCTACTCCTCTGTGAACAGAGACTTAGAACCTCATCGTAGAGAGAAAGGACATCAATCTTTAAAAAGCCTCCTTTATATCCAGGTGAATGATCCACTATCTTTGAGTACACGTCGAGTAAGAAAATCTGACAGAAAAACACTTCAGCCCATTGCTAAAATGATAACTTCCAGCATATACATACTCAAAACAAAATAACGATATTATGATTCACCTCATCAGGGTGGTGGACTTCATATGATGCTCGAGGGCTGTTGCAAATTGGATTAAAATCCAATTCTTAGTGTCAATGCCGGATCTAGACAGAAAACTATTTAGAAGAAGGCGGAAAAACTTCAAATAATTATTTTCACATAATTCGACTTCATGCAAGCGAAGAGCCGGTGCATAATAAGATTCCTCAACCTGGATAAAATGGAGCATTTGCTTCATCAATGAAAGAAACATGAAGGAGAACAATTCAAGAAGATGTTACATCGATGAATTAAATAAATTAAGGTTTTCAAATCAAATGTCAATCTATAATAAGCACACTATTCAAGCATTATATCAGTTGGAAAGGACTACATTGCAAAACAAGGGGCAACCGATTCAAGCTTGCTATAGATGCTGAAAATAAAATAAAATAAAGTAGTACCAACATTGACAAGGGAGAAATAAAACAAGCAATATCAGAGAAATAAGGAAGTGCAGGCCGTAAGATCACCTTCCCACCCGGGATATCAAAGTCATGTTGATGTAAGAACGCTATTATATTTTTCACAGGGTCTGCTTTTTCTTCATCAGGCAATAAAGCACGCATGGGCTTCTTCAGACTGCAAATTATCACCTCACAATCCGGAATATCGACATATAGACATGTTATTTTTTCCTGAAAAAGTAAATGATGATCAATACTGTTCACCCAACAGAAGCGAAAAGAGATCATACAAGGTTACACTAACCACTTTCATTTCAATGATTCTTTTATGTGTAGCACTTCCCACAACTAATTTCTTCTCGGAACCACACAGCTTCACGAGTCTCTTGGTCAGGCGATCGTCAATAGCCTCATTATCAAGGTCAATGGGGGTGGGCACCCTCGCATACGCCATGAATTCTACCAGTCTCTATGAAATAAGCACATAAGGGATTTAAAAAGCTTGTCAAATATAATTCAAATGTCTAAATCATGAAAGGAGGGGTAATTTAGTAGCCATGCATCAGTCAAAAAGTATAGTGTTGCTCAAGTCTTTCATCCCTAGCTAGAAAGATGTAACTAGTTCGTAGAAATTTGTGCATAGCAATACCCACTTAGGTTTCAACCAGCGCTAATTGATCTTTTAAGGATCTACCAGCAGATGTCTGGCCATTGAAGACAGTGCACCATGGCACCAAAACGGAACATGGGAAAGAGGAAAGACTCCAAATCCACCAGCTTGATTCAATTTTGAATCAGTTGAATAAGAAATAATACCTACCAAGTAATTTGTTAACGTTTTTATTGCACCACTCGTTGCAACAAAATTGAGAATAAGACTGGTGAAACATTGCAGTGAATTTTTTAAAGGGCTACTCTGTTCAAGTTGGCAATAAGATGCGTAAGGCCATATGAGAAAATAGTAAGAAAGAAAATGGGAGCGTTACTGACAAGTGGTGGCAAGCATGCCCAGAAGTCCTGTAGAAAAAGAAGAAGAGAGAAATCAACCGCATGATCTTGAATTATGTATAGATCATAAAGATAAAAAAAACTAAGGAGCATCAGCAAGGAATGAGCAAGTACCTTCCCAAGACCGTTGATGTAGCTCCCATCAAAAGAGAAAATTGCGATGCCAGAGGGTGCTTCGTATAGCAGCATTGCCGATGCATCACACGGAAAACGAAGCAAATTACGGACGTGATCCTTCAGATGGCAAATTATCAACTCACAATCCGGAACATCAACATGCATACAGGTTATTCCCTGAAAGAAAATGGTGATCACTTACTGTTCACCCGGAAAGAAGCAACAGTAAAGCTGACAAAGTTACACAAACCAGCGTCGTTTCAATTATTCTTTTATGTTGAGCACTCCCCACAAGTAATGTCTTGTCAGAACCACACAGCTCAATGAGACTGTCAGCCAGCAGACTGTCAACAGACTTATTAGCAAAGTCAATGGGGCTGGGCACCATCTTAGACTTTATGAATACTTCCAGACTCTGAGAAATAAACACGGAAGGGATTTGAAAGACTTGTCAAATAACAAAATATAATGCAAGTGTCTAAATCATGAAAGCCCCCCTAAAAAATCATGAAAGGGGACAGAGTAATTTAGCAGCCCTGCAACAATCAGTATAGGTTTCAACCAGCACTTTTAAGGATGTATTAGCAGACGTCTGGCCATTATTGAAGAAAGTACACCATGGCACCAAAACAGAACATGGTAATGGGTAAATACTCCATCCCAGAAAACGATATGGTCGACCAGCTTGATTCGATTTTGAATCAGTTCAATAACAAATAGTCCCTCCGATCCATAATAAGTGCTGCAGTTTTGAACTAACCTTAGTTCAAAACGACGACACGCAAGGTAATAAGAAGGAAAATGGGAGCTTTACTTACAAGGGATGGCAAGGATTTCCAGAAGGCCTGTAGAAGAAACGTAGAGAAACCGATTAGATGATCTCGAGTCATTGACAGATCAGAGAGACAAAAAAGAAAAGAAAACAAGGAGCACCAGAACAAGTACCTTGGCTATGCCGTTGAGGTAGCTCGCATCAAAAGAGAAAACCGCGATACCAGAGGGTGCTTCGTATAGCAGCATAGCCGTCGTGATGTCTCCTGCCGGTAAACCAAGCAAAGTTAAGCACACGGAACTAGAGAACTCCCAGCCGGCCACCCCGACCGAAGGTAGGGTATCTCTCCACTTTGCACACAATTGTGTTCATATGAGGTGAGGTATCTCTCCAGATTTCTTCCGAGAGAGAGAGAGATGGTGCGAGAGATTAGTGGTGCACACCGAATTCCGTCGCCGGCGTCGAGCCATGGTGCACACCGAGAGATTAGTGGTGCACACCGAGAGTTAAGCACACCGAATTCCGTCGCCGGCGTCGAGCCATGGTGCGAGAGATTAGTCAACCGGACTGTTTGGGCACCGTACCATATTTTTTATTTATTTCTTGAGATGGCACCGTGTCCGTATCAGAGATTGATGGCATGAGCGAGGCCGTCCATGTAGCGTGTCATTATTAGCAGTGGCGAACGATTTCCATACATAGTTTGACAATTCTCCAAAGTAGCATGGCAATTCCTTTCAAGACAAGGCATTTTTTTTTGGAAAACCGTCACCGTTTGATCGAGATCAAACGGCTGCGAGGGTACGCCCGCCAGTTAGCATCACCGTAAAGAAAAAGAGAGAGAGAACTCGGAAGCGGAGGCGATTGCATCGAGACACATGAAAAGTACAAAGGAGATGGAGTTGTGTGGGGTTGTTGCATGTGTGTCATGGCGGAGGGCAAGGCTGCGCATGCCAACCCATATGCGAGCAGTAGTTTTCTTTTCGGCTTTTCCTATTTAGCGCTGTAGGCGTCGACGTTTCTTCGGTTTTCTGCTAATCGGCGCTCAGCGCGTTAGCTGGGTTCGGCCCATTTTTATTTCTGTTGTACAAACAAAAAATTGATGCCCGCATTTGCTGCGATTCGATCATGCGATATCACGATCAGTCGTGTGACGCGCTAACCACTCCACCGCCACGCGTTATCTGCTCAGTTGCTCCTTCTTCCTCTCTTTCTTCTGACGTCTTTTCCTTTTTTCTATTTCTTTTTTCACTTATACTTTTTTTATTTTTTTCGTCTTTCTTTTTATTTGGAACGGTTTTTGTTCTGTTTTTTAGTCTTTGATCTCTCGACGTTTTTCCAAAATAGATGAACGTTTCTTAAATTTGATGAACTTTTATCAAATTCGATGAACTATTTTTCAAATTCGTGAACATTCTCTTCATATTGATGAACTTTTTTCAAATTCAATGAACAATTTTTAAAATTTTGTGAACTTTTACGAAATTTGATCAACTATTTTTTCAAATCCAATGAACTTTTTATCAAATTTGATGAACTTTTTTCAAAATCGATGTTTTTTTCTTCAAATTTGTGAACTTTTTTCAAAATCGGTGAACTATTTTTCAAAATCGATGAACCTTTTTCAATATTTATTAATTTTTTTCTCAAAATCGAAGATTTGTTTTATAAATTGATGAACTTTTTAAAAAACCTGAACTTTTTTTATTTTTTATAAACTTTTTTTAAGTTTGTGAACTTTTCTTAAAAAATGATAAAGTTTATGAACTTTTCTTCCAAAATGATGAAGTTTTCAAATTCACGTTTATAAAGAAAATATATGTGATTAATAAGTAGCGCGGGTACACTTGTTCTTATATAGTTAGCGTTATTGTTATTCGCAAGTGTTCAGTGGTTCTAGTGGCTAGCCAAGCTTGGACAAG
>CBMN010153154.1:0-10404 GCA_000582825.1 Hordeum pubiflorum | reverse complement strand
CATAGGGAGTTGCCGACGGTCGAGCCGTCGGGGACGCAGGTGGGGCGCAACAGGCGCAGGAGGATAGCCCATCCAAGGACTATAGACTGGCGGTGGTGCCGAAGAGTAGCCGGAGGCCGACGGCTGGGCGACCAGTGGNNNTGAGGCACCAGCGAGGGAGAGCAGCGGCCGAAAGGCCAAAAACGGAGAGGCCGGGGCGGCCGGAACGGCGGTCGGAGCATATGCGATCGCGGCGGCGGCGGCGGGCACCGAGGCCATGACGCGATCGTGGTGAAGGCGGAAGCGAACGAACGTAACCCTAATCTGATACCATGTTAAACGTAATGTTTGGAAAACTGCACGGCACCCAATACGGGGTGTGGCTATCTCATATATATAAGGGGTATACAGAGTATAGGGGTATATACGGAAGCTTATGCAAATACATAGTCTAACACGACGTGCATGGATTGCATGGATTTGAGAATCCGGATATGAGATATATGAATGCACGGAGCGAAATATAAGGAGCCGTCCGGATGCGTCCGTGGATGTGTCCGGCCGTGTCCGTGGACGTATAGGGGGCCAGATTTGTCCGGTCTGGATGTAAAGCTCTACGACGGGCACAGATCTCCTTTTGACCGACTCATAAACATCTCGGCACCAGCATATACGTTGACATGGTCGAATTGCATGGCCGGACCGGCACACGGGTGTCGATTCTGATGTGAACATTCCTGAACTGCATGCTTTGTCATTGCAGAAATAGGTGGATATGTCCTGAAACCGTGGTTTCTGATCTGTCCCGAGTAACCGAGCAGTGTTTAGTTGGTTATAAGGCGGATCATCACATCCGACACACCAAACGTCGACTTGCCCGTCCACGTAGATGATGTCCAACATCTTTCTATTGGCTGGCTACTTTAAAGGATATACGTAATCCCAAGTACTAATTGAAATCGCATAGCATACTTTACACAACTGTCAGATCTTGCATGAAAACGTTTCACTGTTTAACCGGTTTTTTTTAGAACATTCGCTGTTTAACACATGAGGGTGTTGACTGTTGTCGTCTGTCGTCTTTGCTACGGTGCAATTTACGCTGCCTAAATTTCCATGTATTTTTAAGCTAGTTGTTTGTCGTACTCGATCGACGGTGTAAACTGACTTTTGTGTTTCTTCTAAATGATAGCCAGACTGTTATATATCTGAACATGACGATCTTTTTTTCCTTTGCCACAAAGAAAAGTATGATCTGTACAGTTAATCGATCGAAGGCAAACAACGATCAAATCCAGTAAGATCCGTCGAATACACACCATCACATGTCCTCCAGTGATGCTAGACGCACTGCCAGGACGAGGGCTATGCGCGAGAACCTTCTTTAGATTCCAAGAAGCCGTTGCCGCCTGAACATATTAAAAAAACACCTTAATAACTGTCCGACAAACCCTATTTAACGCTCATTGCCTCATTTTTTTTTTTGACAAAACACACAGGGTAGTGAGCGGATAATGCCATAATGGGCTGCCCATTTACAGTTGGAGTGTAAACATAGTTATGGTTTTTGAACCTTCCAGACTGGTTAGGTCCGGTTTTTCTCTTGTCGTTTCTGTAAACGGTTTTCTTTTGTTTATTTTTTATTTTTTAATCCTTTTTAAAAGTTGTTAAGAAATTTCAAAAAATGTTTGATTTTAAAAACAATTATCATGTTATCAAATGTTGTATGGATTATTTAAAAAATACCCATTTTCAGAAGTTGCTAACAAATTTTAAAAATATCTGCATTTTCAAAAAACTAAAATGCTCGTGTTTTCTTGAATGGTTTTTAAATTTGAAAAAAATAACATTTCAATTTTTCTTTATAAATTCACAAAACGGTTCCCATTTCCAAAAACGGTTCGCTTTTATGGAAGAAATGTTTATGTTGTAAAAATTGTTCAACATTTCAAAAAATGTATGCTTAACAAAAGCCCCAAAACCGTGTGCTACAGTATACCGAGAAACACTACCGTGCCCGGCTTGCTACAGTCCCTACCCACTACAGTTGCACATGAAAAAGAAACGTGCAAACGAGTTGCTTAATGGGTCGGCCCTATTGCTAAAAAATGTGCCTCACAGGGCAATTTGACACAAAGTGTATCACATAAGAGCTGGCAAATCCTATATGGCGCCTTAAGCACCAGTTGCAGTTCATTCTACAACCACCCCTGTCGCTCTAGGCCGGCCCATTTCACCCTTTTTCAATTCTTAAACTCCAAAAGAGACCGTTGGACGTGATTCGAACCGGGCACCTCCCAGATTCAGTATCAATCAGATAACCAAGTGGGACACCCGACTTATCTTCCGTTTTTCTTTTCTTTTCTTCTCTATTTATTTTTTTATTTTTTTCGCACCTAGATGATTTTATTTTCCTAATCGATGAACACTTTTTTCAAATTCGTGAATTTTTCAAAATTTGATGAATTATTTTTCCAAATCGATGAAGCTTGTTTCAAAATTGATGAATTTTATTAAAACATGTGAATTTTTTTCAAAAGTGGACGATATTTTTTTCAGAATCGATGATCTTTTTTCAAATGTATGTTTTTTCCAAATTCGTGATTTTTTAAATCTTTAATTAATTTATTTTCTTAAATTGATAATTGATTGTCATATTTGACGATTTTTTTCATGTGATTATTTTTTTCAAAATCAAGGATTTTTTAAATCGATTCACTTTTAAAAAATAATGTGCTTTTTTCGAGTTTGTGAACTTTTTGGAAAAAAAAAATCAGCGAACAACACAGCATGAGAGAAAAACCAAGGAAAAAAAGCTAGCAAATGAGAAAAAGGAAAGCGAGCGAGCCAACATGGCATGCTGACCAGCGGAGCGGGTGTGGTGGGCCGCGACCCACAAGGGGACATGCGGGCGCCAGGAAGCATAGCTGGCGCTGAACACACCATATTGGAGCTCCCATACTGTCCGGCATTTGGTTCCAACTTGGAAGAAACTTGATAGAACCTGGCAATGGACTTTGATTTTTTTTTTGAGACAAACGATGGACTTTGAGTGTATTGCTCAATTTGCGTTCAGAACTTGGGCTTCGCCCTTTCACTTACTATAGAGCCCACTCAGCCCCATTTTCTCAAAGGCGAGACCTCCTATGCAACACTTTAATGTGCTGACTACCGTTGTAGCGCACTCTTGCTTGGGTCGACCTTGTTTACTGCTCAATATTTTTGCTTCTCATTATTCTAGGAAAACAGAACTGCTAGTTTTAGAAAATGACTACCAGTTTTCTAACAAAATAGAAAGTTCTATGAAGTAATTTATTTTCATGAATTTTAATAGAAGTTAACGAATTAAAAAATATTAATAATTTTGAGAATTTTTTTGTTAATTCGAGCAATGCTCTCCACTTTTGAAAAATGTTTGTGAATTTGTTTGCAGGCGTTGAACATTGTGTACAATTTTTTTTTAAATCACAAAATGATACAGGCATATAACGAAATTACTTTTTAGTCGATTTGAGAAATATTCCTGATTGTATACAAGTGAATTAATTTTTTTTTTGCATATGTAATAAAAAATGGCAACGTTGTTTTAAAACACCAGGGAAAAGTGACAGCAACAAAATGCAAAAAACAAAACCATTGAACTAGCAGGTTTAAAATAGGAAAATGAAATGAATAAGATAAAAGGCAAAGGAAACTTTCCAGTTCCAAATTGGGATAACAATAACGTATTTTGTGTTATATGGGGATGTTCGATTAACGGCGAAGAAGCGATGGGAGTGCCGTTGACTTATTTAGCGCTTTTAGCGTCAAATAGGATATTCCAATTCAAAGCCGGCTTGAGAAACAAGAACTGGAGTTCTAACACATGGGCTTAAACTCGAATTATTTATTAATAGTATTTATTTAGCACACACATCTCAGTCAAACGGATAGCACTAGGATCTGTCTATATCACATCTAGATGTGAGATAATATATCACATCTAGATGTGAGATAATATATCACATCTAGATGTGAGATATCTCACATCTAAATTGTGACACCAGCAAAAAAAATCATTTGTTACTCTTTGAGCCGGCCGCTGGAGTGTGATAAAAATAATATTAAATGACAAATTGCGCTGCTCAAGAATCGAACTTGGAACTACAAACTAGGCAACGCTGAAAATTACGAAGCGAAAAGTGATTAAGAACATAGTACAACATCAAAGATTAGAAGACAAATTTTTAATTTTTTCGAAACCTTATTTGCAAATTGTCCACAATTTTGAAATGCCGAATATTTTTTAAAACACAAACAATATTATAATTTCGAAATGTATTTTCCAAATGTGAATAAACTTTGTAACTCTGTTATTTCAAAAAAAAAGAACAATACTTGGTATTCCAAACAATTTCTTTACGGAGAAAATTAGAAAAACGTGAACAAGTTTTGAAAATCCATAAAACAGTTTAGCTTATTTTAATTTTTGAAAATTCTGATGTTTTTTGAAAAACACGAATACATTTATTTTATTTTTGTTTAATCATAAAGTTTCAATAACCAATTGTTTGCACCCTTTAAAAAATGTTCATACATTTCAAAAGAATGTTTATGATGTTTAAAAGAAAGTATATTATGCAATGAAAAAAATCGGATCACAGTTGCGAGTTGAGCATAGACTTGCAACTGGAAAAAAAAAGGTCGCCCTAGTTGCGAATCGAGGGTGGGATTGCAACTAAGACAAAAAAAAGGTTGGACCCCAGTTGCGAGTCAAGGATGGACTTGCAACTGGGACAAAAATTGATTGTGCCCAGTTGCGAGTCAAGGATGGATATGCAACTCGAAAAAAGGTCGCATCCTAGTTACGAGTCGAGGGTAGGCTTGCAACTAGGACAAAAAAAGTGTTGGGCTCCAGTTGTGAGCCAAGGGCGGACTTGCAACCGAGACAAAAAAATTAGGCCCAGTTGCGAGTCACGGGTGGGATTGCAGCTGAGACAAAAAAACTCGGGCCCTAGTTGTGAGACGAGTGTGGACCGGCAACTGGAAAAAAGACGTCGGGCCCTAATTGCGAGTCGAGGGTGAACATGCAACTAAAGCAAAAAAGTGTTGTATCTCAGTTACGAGTCAATGGCAAACTTGCAACTAAGAGAAAAAAAGGACGGGCCCAGTTACGAGTCAAGAGTAAACTTGCAACTAGGACAAAAAAAATTAAACCCAACTACATGCCGGTGGAAGACTTGCAACTAGGACAAAAAAAAAATCGAACCCTGGTTTCAAGTTAAGGATTGTCTTGTAATTGAAACAAGAAAAGACAACCCCTTATACTAATAACAATGGAAAAATTAATGAATTAAAAAACGAAAAATGAAAAAGAGAATATAATAATAATAAGAGAATCAGAAATCGAAAAAGATTGATAATTTTAAACACACAAATGAAAAAAGAAGGAAAAGGAAAAAAGAAAAAGAAAAAATTAAAAAGAGAAAAGGGAGAAATAATAATAATAAGTAATCATGAATTGAAAAAGTTTACAAATTTGAAACACACAAAATGAAAAAAGAAGAAAAAGGAGAAATGAAAAAATACAAAAAATGGAAGAAAAAAATAGTCGGGAGCTAACTCCAGGACCGGCGCATGCACCACAAGCAATGTACCTACAAACACACAGGAGCATAGCAAAAGCAACGAGGCGTGGATCGGTGCTTAACATGGATCAATGAAGCGAACAAAATAGTAGCTCATGTCCTAGTTACGAGTCGAAGGTGGACTTGCAATCGAGACTAAAAAAGATTGGGCTCCAGTTACGAGTCGAAGGTAGACTTACAATTGAGACTAAAAAAGATCGGGTTCAAGTTGCGAGTCGAAGATGGACTTGCAATTGACTAAAAAAGATCGGGCTCAAAATTTCACCTGGGACAAAAAAGGTTGGATCTTAGTTGCGCGTTAAGGGTGGACTTGCAACTGAGACAAAAAAAGTTTGGGCCCCAAATACGAGTCAACGGTAGACTTGCAACTAAGACAAAAAATATCAAGACCCAGTAGCGAATCGAGGGTAAACTTACAGCTGGGACAAACAAAGGTTAGACCCAGTTACAAGTTGAGGATGGACTTTCGACTAGAGCAAAAAAATAATATAATGGTGAACAATCAACTAACAAATATGAAAAAATAAATCATGAATTTAAAAAGAATTAAAAAAATATAGAATTTAATTATTTTATGAATTTGAAACAGATAAATGAGAAAATAAGAAAAAATAAAAAATGGAAAAAAGAAAATAAAAAATAAAAAAATAGCTTGTGGCCGCAGCCCAAGCTGAGGCAAACAACGGCCTAAAGGCCACGCAGGAGCTTCTCACGCAAGCGAGCGTACAGGTTTAACACGAAACGACAAAAAGAAAAGGAAAGAATAAGAATCTTGATGTCTACATCGTGTGGTTAGAAAGTTAGATGTGAGATACTATTTCAAATCAAGATGTGAAATAGCAGATATTGTTTTTTCTGGTAGCTAAGATTCCTACATTTAATTACCTAGTAATCAAACGCTCCCATGCATAGTTGTTTCATCTAGGTTCTCGTGCTTGGCATCGTTCCTTCATAACATCACCAAAGTGTTCAATCGCCTTCTTATTCCTTTGTCATGTCAGTTATTTTTGACTATGTGCCATTTTAAGCACATGTTCATCGTGGGACATTAGGAATGGCCTTATGGCGCTCACTAGTGCTCCCAGTTTATCGCTCGCTCGATTACGTTCACGAGTTTTTTTTCTATTTTCTATTCCTCTAAAAAATAGCAATTGTTGGTTAAAAAGAATTTCTGATAAAAGTTTAAAGTTTCGGAAAAAAAATCCCCATGAAATTTAAGAGAATTTTGTGCATTTTTCAAATATAAGCTAATTTAATGAAGTTTTGTTAATTTAAACAATGCTCTTGAATTTTTAAAACATGTTTGGAATTTTTAGCAATTTTTCTGAATTTTAAAGGTATTCATGAAATTTTAGAAATGTTAAGAATTTAAAATATTCAGAAATTATACTAACTATTCACGAACTTTAAAAAAATTATGAATTTGAAAGGAATTGTTTTAAAACATATTGACGGATTTTGGAAACAATGTCCAGAAAAGTTAAAATAAAAATAAAAATAACTAAAAAAGAAAATAGAAAAGAAAATGGAAGAAAATAGCAAAAAACTTGGAAAAACGAAACCGTGGAACCGGCCGATGAAAAGGGAAAACATTGAACAAAAAAACCTGGGAAAAGAAATATTGTAGGGTGTTCCTAAAATTCCTTTGTCATGTTAGTTGTTTTTGACTTTGAGGCATTTTTAGCCCATGTACATCATCAGGCACTAGGAAGGGCCTTAAGGCGACGACTGGTCTCCCAGTTTACTGTTTACTCGGTTACGTTTGTGGGTTTTTTCTTATCCTGGTTCCTCTAAAAATGAACAATTGTTGGTTAAGAGAAGCTTGTAACTGAAAAAATATAAGCTAATTTGAAAACGTCTTGTCAATATAAACAATGCTCTTGATTTTTTTAAATGTTTGGGAGTTTTAGAAATATTTTTTAATTTTAACAATATTCATACATTTGTAAAAATATTAAGAATATTAAAATATTCACAAATTTAATAGACTATTCATGAACTTTAAAAATGTTTGTGAGTTTTAGAAATATTTTTTAATTTTAAAAATAGTCATACATTTGTAAAAATATTAAGAATATTAAAATATTCACAAATTTAATGGACTATTCATGAACTTTAAAAATGTTTGTGAATTTTCAAATTATTCATCAATTTGGGAATAATTAGTTTTAGAAACAATTCACAATTTTAGAAATATTGTCCATAAAAACAAGGAAAAAGGAAAAGGAAGAAATACCTAACAAAAAAGGAAAAATAAAATAAAATTTATCGAACATAAAAATGAAAAATGAAAATTAAGTAAAAAAATCGGGAGAAATGAAACCGTTGTACTGGCAGACAAAAAAAGAGAAAAAATAAATAAGAAAAAATAGGGGGAAGGAACATTCTAGATTGTTTCCAAAATTGGGATGACCATGTAGTATTTTCCTTTACATTGGCCTGCCCGTTAGCGATTAAGGATGCGCTATTGAACTATTTAGCATCTTACTTAGGCTGTCTAAAAAAGGCACCTTAAACCCCAAATAGGATATTCCAGTTCAAGGTCAGCTTGAGAAAACGAAACCAAGAGTTCAACGCCTATGGGCTTCAACTTCAACTAGGATTTTTTTCTCTCTCCAAAACTAAATATTACTCCACTGGCATTTCTTAATTTAGCACACACGTCTCAATCAGACGAACGCCACCGGGAGTTCTTAAGCGTTTCCTTGCGGCCCTTGCACCATTCATTGATCGTCACAAGTATGTATGGCTTAGAGACTTCACTTGTTCATCCCACACTCCTCCACTACCCGTTGCTTCTCAGGGCCATGCAAATTTACCTTTCTTTTTTTCCAAATTCCAACTGCTGCAGGGCCTCCGGGCAAAAGCATCCAGGAGAGCGGCTGAATTTTGTTCGCACGCTAACTAATCCACTTCCAAATTGCTTATTGTCCCATTGTTAATCCCTTCATTCTGACAAAAACAAAAATATTGATCAACCGTCTTGATGGGCTGGCGACAGATAACATCCCGGCGATTATGCACTGGTCTCCACTTGGCGCTGTCGCCGATGATGATTGGCGCTGAATTATCCGGTCAAGCAACCGCCGCTGATACTGACACACTGCTGCGTCGCTAGATTTGTTTTCTTCATCCGCTGGTGCCGCGCTGTCCCATGTCTGATGAATCGGATGCCCATGCCCATGTGCTGGCGCCTCGCTACTGACATGTTTATGCACAGTAGATTAGCCGCTAATCATTTGCAGCCAGCTGAGCTAGCTGGGCCGTTTGAATCCACTGCACTGTGCACTTGGTTAATCTTATAATACGAACACTCTGTTGAGCATGTGGCAGAGTGGTATCGGCATTACTTTAAGCGATGATCCGAGCAGTGACGGAGACTGTTACGGGTTCGGGATAAAGCAAAAAAGTTCAGTCCACAGCCAGCATCAACTCTTTTCTCTGGAGATTTGCCCTGGGCTACTCCATTGTTAATTGGGGTCACTATAAAAGGATTTATTTAGTACTAAGTAGTATGTAGACTGCACTGTTTATAGGAGGCACTGCGCTGCCAGGAAGAGTTTGGCTTGTGTTTCTGATGGCACCGTGAGGAAGCAGCTGCTCTGCTCTGCTCTGCTCTGCTCCTGCTTGCACATGGATCGGAACTTCGGAAGCCCGTGCAGGGCGCAGGCGCACGCACGTTACACCATCAGACACGAGCCGTCAATCATCCCGCCAAGATGCCGGAGCTAGCGCACATGCACGCACGCACGCGCTTGTGCTTCTCCGATTCGGCCCACTGAGCATGCGATGCCGATGCGTACGTGCAATCGTCCATCACCCAGGTGGCCTGGGAGGGAGCATGCGATGCCGATGCGTACGTGCAATTCGCATCACTCTTGTTCCTACTACGACCGGACCGATGCCCCACTGGCCACCGGGGATCTTCCTCTGCCGGCGCCGCCGGCAGCGATAGCGTGTGCCGCTGCCTGGGTGGGGAGGCCGACGGTCTCGTCGGTGGCGCGTCGTTCGTTCGTCTCTCCGTCCGGGGCCAATCATTCCGCCAGGGTGTCGGAGCGCACATGCACGCACGCGCCTGCGCGCCTCCGGTTCGGCCGGTGACCCGATCGACCTGGGAGGAGGGAGCATACGGACGCGATGCGTGGGTGCGTCCCCCGCGTTGCGCATTGCAGCTTGGATTCGGCTACGACCGGACGGATAAATGCCCCACTGACCACCGGGCCGGCTGCCGGGGATCTTCCTCCCCTGGTGGCGGCGGACGCGATAGATATGGTGGGGAGGTCGACGGCCTCGTCGGTTGGCGGTTGCGCGTGGCGGTCGGATCCCCGTCAAACCCTTCTCGCGCGACGCGACGTTGTTCGGTTTCGCTTCCTCCGCTCTCCATGGTCGGCCACGCGACCGAGGAGGCTCCATCCGGGCCGTCCTTTGCCGCCGGCCAGGACGACGGTCAAGGCGCCCGGCTCCGTGACCCACCTCCGTTTCCCACCACGAACGCACGCACGAATACGAGTGCGCGCTGCGCGTGCATGTCGACCCGTCGCTATTGATTTCTCGCTCCCGCTCCGGGAGGGGCCGTTTTTTGGCCCTTTGCCTCTGTTCCATGCCACGTTTTCTCTTCCTTGTTACGGGCTCCGTTCTTTGTCTCTCTCTGTGTGTGTGATGGCAGCCAAGTCCATGGAGGGAGTAGGTTAATTATTCTGTATTGCTTTTCTGCGTGCGCGAATCGCAGTCGTGACGGAGACCCGTGGCGCAACACGACGTCCATCTGGTGCGCAAGCGACTTTTTTTTTTTTTTTTT
>CBMN010153144.1:253-14044 GCA_000582825.1 Hordeum pubiflorum | reverse complement strand
CGGGGCCAATGATTTTTGCTGGTGACTTCAACCTAATCGCCAAGATGTCTGACAAGAGTAACACAAGAGTACACCGAGGCTTGATGAATGCTTTTAGGAAATTCATGAATGAAGTGCAGCTCAAAGATATGTATTTGCATGGCAAGAGGTATACTTGGTCCAACGAGCAGCAGGCGGCGACGTTGGTCAAGCTTGACCGAGTCCTCTTTAGTGAGGCATAGAGCAACCAATTCCCTAACTCCCTCTTGCAAGGTCTGTCCTCGGAGTTCTCGGATCACATGCCGCTGCTCCTTAACGCGGACCATTCCTTCAAGCACCGCAGAAGATTCCGCTTCGAGAAGCATTGGATCAGATGGGAGGGATTCAGAGAGGTTGTGGTGCGGGCTTGGAATTTGTAGGACGTGCCATCTGACCCTTTCCTCGCGTTTGACGCTAAGCTCCGGGCCACGGCCCGGGATCTCTCCAGATGGCGTGTGCAGAAAACAAGTGACCTAAAGTTGAGGGCCTCGATCGCTTCAGAGATTATTTTCCAGCTGGATATTGCAATGGAGAGCAGAGACCTGTCCCCCGAGGAGCTGGTGTTCAAAAAATTCCTAAAGATGCAGAGGCTTGGTCTAGCCGCGATGGAGCGATGTATGTGGCGTCAAAGATCACGCTTCCTTTGGCTCCGGGAAGGAGACTACAACTCACGTTTCTTCCACCTCAAGGCAACGGCCCGCCGAAGGAAGAACTTCATCCCAGCTCTACTCATTGATGGCTCGGCGGTCGCAGACCAGCAGACCAAGGTGAATGCATTCCACAGTCACTTCCAATCGCTGCTGGGCACGTACCAAGAACGTGCACAAACTCTGAACCTCGGCAACCTTCTGTTCCCTGAGGTGGATCTGACCTAGCTCGAAGAACCTTTCACTGAGGAGTAGGTGAAGGCGGCTCTGTTTGACATCAACCCAGAGAAGGCACCGGGGCCGGACGACTTCTCCGGCCAATTCTATCATGCATGCTGGGATATCCTCAAAGATGACCTCTTGAAGGTAGTGTGCAAATTCCAATCCAGCAACTCACAGAACCTGCACCTTCTAAATTCGGCATTCATGATCCTCATTCCCAAGCACAGTGGTGCTAACCAGCTCGACAACTTCCGACCGATCAGCTTAATACACAGCTTTGCAAAGCTGGTTGCAAAGATCTTGGCCCGTAGGCTAGAGTCGTTGATGCTGAAGCTCATTCTTCAATGCCAGAATGCATTCATCAAGAAACGCAGCATACACGACAACTTTGTCTACGTGCAGAGTCTGACTAGGGCCCTAAAGCAGAAGAAATTGCCAGCGTTCCTCCTAAAACTGGATATATCCAAAGCATTTGACTCAGCTTCCTAGGAGTTTCTGCTTCAACTGTTGGACCACAGAGGCTTCGGTCCAAGGTGGAGAGGGTGGATTTCAAACCTACTGCTGACCTGCTCCACTAAGGTTTTGGTAAACGGTCAGCTGTCAGTCAAGATTGATCATATGAAGGGTTTCCGCCAGGGCGACCCCCTCTCCCCACTCCTCTTCGTCTTGATCATGGACTGTCTCGCTAGGGTTATGGACAGAGCCAATGAAGAGGGTGTCATCATCCCCTTTGAGCGCCTAAATATGAAGTACAGAACTTCTATTTACGCTGATGATGTGATCATTTTCTCCAAGCCCCACACGCAAGATGATGTAGCCATTAACTCCATCCTCAACTTATTCGGGCAGGGAACAGGACTCAGAACCAACATGAACAAGAGTAGTTTCTACCCGATCTGCTGTCAAGATGTGGACACCTCGCAGCTACAAGTTGTTCTGGGGTGTGCCCAGGGGACCTTCCCATGTACATACCTTGGCATGCCTTTGTCTGATCGTAAGCTGCGCAAAGTGGACCTCCAGTCAGCGATCGATCGCCTCGCTGGGAAGTGCTTTGGATGGAAGATCGATTGGATCACCCTTATTGGACGAGTGGTGCTTGTCCGGTCGGTGATGTCGGCTATGCCTGCTTTCCAAATGATTGCGATCCCGCAGGCCAAGTGGCTGGATTAGAGGATCGACAAGATTCGTCGACCCTTTCTCTGGGCAGGTAAGACCACAGCCGCCAGAGGGAAATGCCTTGTGAACTGGAAAGCCGTCTGTCAGCCTATTGAATTTGGTGGCCTTGGGATCTCCAACTTGGAGTCTCAAGGAGCTGCTCTCAGGGTCAGATGGCTTTGGCAGCAGGCCAAGTTCCCGGACAAGCCATGGACTGACCTCCCCTTCCCAACTGACAAGCTTGCTTCGGCTATCTTCATGGCAAGCACAACCGTGCTAACTGGCTCGGGCACCACTATCTCTTAATGGCAGAGCCATTGGTGGAGAGGCACCCCTCTGAAAGTTCAATTCCCAAACCTCTACACCCATAGTAGAGGCCGCAAGCTGTCACTAGCGGAGGCCCTCACGAACAGAAGATGGATCACCTGCATCAAGACTTGCCCGTCACCCCAGGTGTTAGCAGAATACATTCAGGTCTGGCACATTGTGGCCCAGGTTCACCTATTACCAGAGTAGGCCGATGACATTCGGTGGAAGTGGACTGCGGATGGCCTGTACTCGGCTCGGGCGGCGTACCAGCTGCTCTTCCAAGGCACGGTGCGTGCTAACTACGACATGCTGATTTGATCATCTGGGACTCCTCCTAAGTGCCAAATGCACGCATGGCTCGCCATCCAGGGACGCTGCAACACAGCTGATCAGCTCGCCAAGAAGAATTGGCCGCACACTCGGATCTGCACCCTTTGCCAGCAACAGCCTGAAACGGCGCTCCACCTGTTTGGGCAATGCTACTTCACCAGGCAGGTATGGTTGGCGCTAACGCTGCGCCACAATGTGCAGCTCACCCCTCCGGCTGCGGACGAGCGCAATCTCGAATCATGGTGGTTTCGCCTCGCCAACGGCCTCCCCGTACTTGCCAGGCGGCAGGTTAACAGCCTCGTCATCTGCACTTGGTGGCACATTTGGAAGGAAAGAAATGCTAGGATCTTCAAGCATAAATCGGCCACGGCGTTGGTGGTCTGCTCACTGATCAGTGAAGAGCACCGCCTCTGGCGATCAGCTGGGCTCCGTGGAGCAATGTGGATGCCACCTGACTAAGACCCACATTTTTGCTCTTTCTCTTCTTTTCGTCTCTTCTTTTAGAATAGCTGTCCATCAATAGCATAGACTCTAACTGCTAATCTCTGTAGCGTGGCCATCTTTGGCTCTTCGCTTAATTAATGAAATCAGCTCCAGCTGTTTTTCGTCAAAAAAAAAAGATATGATAAATAACGTCAATCATGAGGCAGGTCAAGAAAGAGAACACTAAGTATTCGAAAAAATAACCCCACAAAGTTTTGATTTGTGGCATAATGTTTAAAAAACTTACTTCTTGGTGAAACGGTTTTTAATGTTTTTGTTTGCAAGAAGGTTTTCATGAATATATTGGTAGAAACATAAACAATACAGAGAGAGATAGGGAGTTGAAGAGGGGGGAAATCCTCCATTTCAAAGTAAGTGTCGTGGAATTTGTTGTTAAAAAAATGAGTGCAACTTTGCACATCAAAAGATGGACATTTTTCTTTCCCTAGAGTGAAATCATGGGCTACAGAAGGTGGTGCTTTGCTTGCCCGATCTGCTAAGTTGGAGTTTGACCTTTTGAGGTCCATGAGGTCGACATTTGTGTATGTTGAAAGTCATACGTATGCTATCATTAATAAAATTTTCAATCTACTCAATGATAAGGATGACAATAGATGGATCTACCAAAAACAATCTGGCATTCATACGGAATGAAACTAGCATGGCATCTATCAATGAGAATAACCCTGTTTTCACAATTAACTAGATAACGAACATATCACATGATTCCTCCCGCTTTGTATAGAAGGCCACAAATCCACGTTTCAGATATTAAGGTAAAAAAAAAAGCTCATTAATGCATGCTTAAGCCGTTAATAAATCTAATTTGTATCCATTAGTGCACCACACCCTCTCATGCATGCACGCAAGGTCAGTTAGGTAGGGGTAGTTAGGCTCTTCCTAGCTCCCCATCTTATAAGTGCTAAAGCTGGAAATCAGATGTGACAACATAATTAACATGAGAAAGGGGAGTTTGATGACGCCACGAAGAAACATTGCTAGTCACGCGTATCTAAGCAAAAAAACAGAATTTACGGCCTACAACTAACTGACGGAGTTGATCATAATCGGTCGTCGTCCAGCAAAGAACAACTTGTATTTCAAACTACTCAACTATTGCTTGATGCGTCTACGACATGTTCCCCCTCCGTATTAGTGAGACGTCGATTGTATTGACAGTCTTAACATATGTTGCAGAGAGATCATGAAAGAGCAAACATGCATATGAATATGATTGCTTTTTCAAGTTGGCCAATCAAAACCTGTAAAACAATAGGAATGGTCAATGGTTGCCGGGAGAGGAGTCCATGTGGGTTCTCACAAGATAAAGAGCCGGGAGAGGAGTCCATGTGGGTTCTCACAAGATAAAGAGAGATAAGAACATGACCATTATTTATGTAACACCATGTCAGGCCTAAAATAAGGCTACCGCGAGACGTGTAAGTAAGATCACACCGACTAATAAAAGGAAAAGGAATCATATGCCTAAAATAAGGACCATCGCGTAGACTCTAGCACATTCCTTCTCCTTACAAGCAAGTAAGATCATCGCTTACCAATCAAAAACTACTCTAGTACGTAAGACCTTCCCGTATTCTCTAGCACTTCTTCGTAGAAGCAAGGGGACATTATTACATATATATATATACTACCTCTGTATCAAAATATTTGTAGCTGAAAAAACTAGTACAAGTTCCTTCAACTATAAGTATTTTGATACAGAGGGAGTATATATAACAGTATACACTTCTACTATAAGTAGAAGCAAGGACGATGTGATCAGAACAAGATCTTGTAATAATTCCTGCGGTGCGGAATACTGTAGCACCAGGGAGGGAATAGTACCCTCACCTCCCATCACTTAGACGCCGTAGGCGCTTTTGACCTTTGAGCCCTGCGCATATATACGCGGCCGCGCCTTGTGGAAAGCCAGAGACGAGCCCATCCCACTTCCTCCCTCCACCCTCTCCCGTCCCATCCATCAGCAAGCGAAGTCCTGCTCCTGCAGGCGCCATGAAAGCCATGGACGGCAACGCCGGAGGAGGGCACGAGAGCGACGACGACATGCAGAAGCCGCTGCTGGTGAACGCGGGGAGCTGGTACAAGATGGGGTCGAGCCTCTCGTCGGGGGCCTCCTCCATGGCCATCACGCGCGAGTCCCACGTCTCCGCCTTCCTCTGCACGCTCGTCGTCGCGCTCGGGCCCATCCAGTTCGGCTTCACCGGCGGCTTCTCCTCGCCGACGCAGGACGCCGTCACCCGCGACCTCAGCCTCTCCATCCCCGAGGTCACTATCCCCTTCCACTCGCCGTGGTGCACTGTACCGCAATCTGTTGTTTCTCGCCTCGCCGGCCTGGCCCAGAATCCCGGTGGCTGACGACGCTGGCTGCAGTTCTCCGTGTTCGGCTCGCTCTCCAACATCGGCGCCATGGTCGGAGCCATCGCCAGCGGCCAGATGGTGGAGCACCTGGGCCACAAAGGGGTGAGATTTTTTACTTAGCCAGTCCGTCTTTTTCTACTCCTTCCGTTTTTAATACATGCGGAGCAAAATATGTAGTCCTTATTAAAATCTTGCAAAGAAAAAAACTTACATCTAGAAGAAGTGAGTAGTTTCTACGCGGTCAATGTTGGCAGTACGTGGTATTATTTCATTGTGAGATCGACCCGTTTTGCCACACGTTGCCCTCAAAAGTTAAGAGCACTTTAACAGAGTCGTCATATGTCCTCGCCTTCCATAATAACAGTCAATATGAAGACTTAAGGAGAAAAAACTAAATATTAGTAGAGTCATCATCGTCTTCTCGCACTCCATAGAGGGGTTCAACCTTCGTATTTAGAGGAATCACCATAGATGTTTTTCCTTGGCATGCGTGTCTTTTCCTGCACAACTAGTATTGTTACTTGTAAGTAGTACGAGAGCGACTGGTTTGGCACTTGTTCCCTCACACTTAAGAGGGGTCAATGTCGATGCTTTCTGTCGATTGATGCTTCCACTCCATGTCACAAGTAGGAATGCAATCTTTTGAGGAATCTATCTATTTGTTGACATTTAAAGCAACAAAAGAACAAATGGATGAGACTGCTCAACATACACTTAGTTATGTTAACATCTCAATGGTGGAGGTTCTTATCAGCAACAAATTAGGCAACCAGCTGCCATCGCATATATATACCTCATGTAATATAATATGTTGAAGCATGTAATATACTTCCTCCATCCCAAATAAGTGTCGTAGACATATACCCCCTCCGTTCCAAAATAAGTGTCGTAGATTTAGTATTAAGTTAGTACAAATTTTATACTAGATCAACAACACTTATTTTGAAACGGAGGAAGTATATGTTAGACGAGGGTCGAGGACAAAGACGCGTTCGGTCGATTGGTCCAAGACGTTACCATGTATGTCGAGGCTTTCTTCGCAGCAGGCACGCCCCCACACTACTGCTGCAACATGTTACCACTAGGCTACAATTAATCCTACACATGAAACGCTGCACTAGCTGGTAGATAGGTTGCTGCAACACCAATGGAATTATCGTTGGAGGAGGATGTCATGTCAATCACCGAGGGTCTGCAGTGTAGAATGGACTAGAGATGGGCCGATATCGACGTGGGCTATTTGGCTGGCCACCACCGCCGGAATTGCACTGTTGTCAAAGGCGACGCGGTGAGGGAAGAAAATAATGCATTTTAAAATGAACGTAGAAACAATTATAGTTAGTTATATCTACAATTTTAGTATTTTCAATGAACATAGTACAAGCAACTAGTTGCTTATATCTAGATGAGCAAGTGTGGAGCCTATGGCGTCATGATGTGACACTGCAACAACACCAATCATGAGGCCAGGTCCTGGAAGAGAGAACAAAGTTTAGGTGCGAGCCATATTGTTCAGGATTAATTCTTGGCCGAGCAAACATTTCTCATGAAATGATTCAGGGAAACATAAACAGTACTCTCTCTGTTCATAAATATAAGATGATTTTGAATATTTTAATATAAACTACATACGGAATGAAATGAATGAACAAACACACTAAAATATGTCTATATACATCCAATTTATAAAAGAAATATGGTAGAACATCTTATATTTATGAAAGGAGGGCGGAATTGATAGTTAGTCGACGAGAATAAAATAGAAAATAGAGAAAGGTTTATTGCTCCATACGACTGATTCTCGTACATAACACATCAAAGATTTTACCGCGACCCAACTTCGGTAAGTCTAATCGTGCAAGTGGGAGAAATTTTGCGCATCAAAAGCTGGCCATATTTCCTTTCGCTAAAGGTGAGATTATGAGCTCCAGAAGGTGGTGCTTTGCTTGCACGATCCGCTATATTGGAGTTTGACCTATTGAGGTTCATGACGTTAACACTTGTATATGCTGAAAATCATGTGTAAGCTACCACTAAATAAAATTAAGAACCTACTCAATGATAAGGGTGACATAGATGGGTCTAGCAAAATTAATACTACATACAAAAAAAAAACTAGCATGCCATCTACAGCTAGATTAAGCCTGGTTTAAAAATAACTACTTCATCCGTTTCTAAATATAAGCCTTTTTTTTTACACGCAAAAAAAATATAAGCCTTTTTAGAGATTTGAATACGAACTACATACGGATGTATATAGACTTATTTTAGAGTGTAGATTCACTCATTTTATTTCGTATGTAGTCCATATATATCGCATACAACTAGATTAAGCCTGGTGTTTCACAAAAAAAAATGTAGTTCGGCATGGCAATTGATTTCTGGCTGAAAAATGTAACCGGTGGCTTTTATGCAAAATCCAACCTAAGTGTGGAGTTTTTTTTTTTCCCTCTAAACACCCGTGAAACAGAAATTGAATCATTTGTCACGCTTTACTTTCCCATTTGATTCATCGTCAAAAAAGGGTTCCCATTTGATAAATTGCCCCAAAAAAGGCTTCCCATTTGATAATTTGCCCCTTTCAAAATAACTGGGTTTCGAATCCACCCTTCACTGCCACAATC
This sequence comes from Hordeum pubiflorum, assembly GCA_000582825.1. NCBI lineage: Eukaryota > Viridiplantae > Streptophyta > Magnoliopsida > Poales > Poaceae > Hordeum > Hordeum pubiflorum. The sequence goes on along the minus strand of CBMN010153144.1, from coordinate 5,877 downwards.
CTGGGGCAAATCGTCAAATCCACTCGTGACCGCAGCGGCAAGGAGCTCCATGCCGACCCCCAGTCCGACTGCTCCGAACTATCTCAGGACGAGGACGGCGTGGTCACCGCTGCCGATGCAGCCAGCCGCTCTACCGCTCGCTGCTGTGACGGAGGGGGCGTGATTTCCGCTCAGCAGGATGCCCCCTTCGGTTTCATCCGGTTTCCCTCCCAGGCGCTAGCGCGCACGCTAGGTGTTCGTGAAAATGCCTAAAGGCTATTTGGTCTGGGCTGTCGTCGCCCCTCCACTCAGAAAGAACATCACACCACAATCCACAGATTGTTCAGCGAGCATCGAGCAATCAGTGCTTCTTGCAAAAAGGAGTATGGTGGACCGGTGGTTTTTGTGCCGAAAAAAATGAAGTTCTTTTCTGCAAAGTCGATCCCAGTCGCGGTGGTTTATTGCTAAATTCCCTTGTTGCTAGCTGTGTCAAACTTCAGTATGTCGGTCGTGTCTTCGCAATGTTTCAGTAGCTGGCCGAACTAAATGATCTTCTCTTGAGCTCTGACAGGCTTGTGCATTGTTTTCCAGGCATTGATGATCGCTGCTGTTCCTAACATCCTCGGCTGGCTCGCCATCTCCTTGGCAAAAGTACGACAATGCCTTTTTCCGGGGCTTTAGTTTCGCCTTTTGCTGCTTCTGAACTTGACACTTGGCGGCGTCTGTTTTACAGGACACGACGTTTCTGTATATGGGGCGATTGCTTGAAGGATTTGGTGTTGGCATCATATCCTACACGGTTCGTTTAACAGCACTCTGTGCCTGCTTATTCTTTGCATAGAAGATTTATGCACACATGTCTATCTGGTTAAGTTGTTCAGAAAAAAATATCAACAGGATGTCAGTGTTGTGGGGACAAAATTGAGCATCCCATTGTTAAGTTTATTTGTTGTCAAAAGAATCTTCGACTAGTTAAAATAATTGGTCTTGATCTGTGAGTTATGTGATAACAGGTGCCTGTATACATAGCAGAGATTTCTCCTCGGAACAAGAGGGGTGCTCTAGGCTGTGTGAATCCGGTAGGCCTATCCTCCCAAGCATCTTGTCTTCTTGTCAAGCAAAGACATATCAGCTTGTTTATGCTGGACTCATTAAGTCATTATGCAATTGTTCATTCCACAGTTGTCTGTAACACTTGGGATGGTGTTGGCCTATGTGCTTGGCATGCTTGTTCCTTGGAGGATGCTTGCGGTGATAGGTAACATGACTAAGTGCTGACGCGTTACTGAACTTTGTTATTTTCACCGTCAGTTTTCACTTAACCTCTGATATTTAAGTTCACAAGATCAGTGACAGTAAATGCCATGTTGACAAATATGACTAGAACCTGGGATATCCTTTGGCAAATATTTCCGTTTAAGATTTTGAAGGAAAAGTTACCGTGTCAGTAAACCTCTGAAATTTGTATGGGCTTAAGCAAATGTGTATGCGTCTGGTTTCTGAACCTCTGAAATTTCTGATTCAAATCTCTGGGTTGTCATTCTTCTAGGAACCTTGCCATGCACAATATTGATACCTGGCCTATTCTTCATTCCAGAATCTCCAAGATGGCTGGTCTGTATATGCAAATGTATACAAAATGCTGCATCATTCTGAATTTTTTATTAACCACTCTTGTGCATCAATCTCTAGGCAAAGATGAACAAGATGGATGATTTCGAGGCCTCTCTACAAGTCTTGAGAGGATCTGAGACCGACATCACCTCAGAAGTGAATGATATAAAGGCAAGCGTCTGCCTTTTTTTTCCTTCTAGACTAACTACATACCTTTGTATGTGACGTACTTTCAGCTTAGTCACCAATGTTTGCTTTAACAATATGCAGACAGCGGTAGCATCAGCAAACAAAATGACGGCAATACGTTTCCAAGAGTTAAACCAAAAGAAATTCCGCATGCCCCTGATAGTAACTTCCTTGACTTGCTGGTTTATTTCATACCAAAATTCACTATTGCATTTTGTAATCATGATTGTGGTGCAACTTGGCAGCTTGGAATTGGCCTGCTTGTATTACAACAGCTAAGTGGGATCAACGCCATACTGTTCTATGCAGGCAGCATCTTTAAAGCTGCAGGCAAGCTGTACAATTTGGTCATTAAATTTCCTTCAGTGCAATACTATAGTGTTATGTTATAGTCGATTTCAGCTTCTATATTTAACATGAAAAGCTCTTCAGGTGTTACAAACAGCAACTTGGCCGCATGTGGAGTTGGAGCTATTGGGGTTTGTGACTTGATATACTCCATATCTTTTCTTGTCTCTTAGTACTTCACATTAAGGTGCTGACAGCATTTATCATCAGCTTCTTTCCACTGGAGCTACAACCTGGTTGCTAGACAGAGCTGGCCGACGGATCCTACTTATTGTAACTTCCTCCTCTCTTTGAAACCAGTTTGTTACTGTAGTTGTCTGTAACTATAATTTAGCTCTCACTTCAACTTCCAGATCTCTTCTGCCGGTATGACCCTAAGCCTTCTTGCAATTGCTGTCATATTTTTTCTCAAGGTATGTTCAGGTTTCTTTAGTATAGGGTACCGGTATAAATAAAATACAGAATACATACACCACACCCTAATAATAGTCTATTACGTGGATCGGGGATTTTATTTTTTTGATTGGTGTATTATCACAGGGCCTCTTCTGCTTAATATTTTTCTTATATGATCGTGATTTATATGTTCCAGGACAACGTTACACAAGATTCTGACATGTATTACATATTAAGCATGGTCTCCTTGTTTGCTATTGTGGTATGTCCATCCGCCAACTAGATTGTTTGTCTGAAAAATTACATCGGAAATCCACGAGCTGTGCGGGAGATACTAACCTGACACTTGTTCAGGCTTATGTGGTCACCTTCTCCTTCGGTATGGGCGCCATTCCATGGGTTATAATGTCTGAGGTATAGTGAATCTTCACACTGTATACCAGCACCATAGCTCATAAGTAATGTGGTTTAGGCATGTCACAGGAGCATTCACATAACTATACCTCTGTACTTTTTATGTGTTTGTAGATCCTGCCAGTTAGCATCAAGAGCCTGGCGGGAAGCTTCGCGACGCTCGCCAACTGGCTGACCTCCTTTGGGATAACAATGACAGCAAACTTGCTGCTCAGCTGGAGTGCTGGAGGTTGTGATTTCCCCTCTTGGCTTGAGTAACATTACCTCACATGGAACCTGACGATAATTGTTTATGTCTACAATCTCGGCAGGTACCTTTGTGTGCTACACGCTCGTGAGCGCGTTCACGCTCGTGTTCATCATCCTCTGGGTGCCGGAGACCAAGGGAAGAACTCTCGAGGAGATACAGTGGTCGTTCCGGTGAGCTCGGTCGGTAGTTTTTGCCGTATATATGTCGGAATTATTTTTCAACCCGGGCATCGTCTTCTTTTTACTAGTCCGATTGCTCGATGAAGGCCAGCCATACCAAGAAAAAAACTTTGTCGTCTGTATATTCCTGTACAACATTGTTTCAGATGACTTTGTAAAGGGGGCATGTGATTATTATGGTATGTTCTCTTCCCTGGGTTCCATGCAGGTGCAGCTGGTGGTCAGCTCCCACTATGGTACCCCACAAAAGAAAAAGAAAAGCATTGAGATTGTCTGCTCTGTTCTCAAACTTTTGTTACTAGTTCAAAATGTTCATGTGAATATTTGCGCCATTACACCTTATCTAAAAGGGGGGAATTGCACTGATACCCTCTGCTTGATTTTTCGTCCAGCTTGTGTCTAGAATTTACCTGTAATTCCGTGTCCTTTTGATTGTCAAAGCTGCATATCAAATTTGTCTGATAAGACACATGTGAAAACAAAGCCAATTTTGCTGGGAGATGTCCGAGCCGTGTACTGGTCCTAGGCAAGCCAACAACCTATCAAAGGCGTCATCCACGATCTCCATCAAGGCGTAGTACGTCTCGTCAATTCAACCACATCTGGAAAATTAAATATCTGAGACAAAATGTTTAGTAGCACAGTAATATGATAGTTTGATAGTAGCAGTAACAGTAGTACGTCTCGTCAATTCAACCACACCTGGAAGATTAAATATCTGCGACAAAATGTTTAGTAGCACAATAATATGATAGTTTGATAGTAGCAATAGCAATAGTAACAGTAATAGTGACAATAGCAGTTTTGTAGTGATTGTAANNNNAGCAACAACAATATTAACTTAGCAAAGACAATATGAGCAAAGCGTAGGCATTGGATCGGCGATGAATATTTTTGTTAAGTGGATGATCAGGCAAAGCATTTAATAGCTGGAGAAGCCTCCCCCAANCTTGAGGGAGATGCTCTTCCTTAAGTTGTACAAAGTTAAATATTTTTGGTAAGACGGCTTATTTCATATGAACAGGAAAATATTTTTCAGAGAANNNNTAAATCATATCCTCGGGACTACGCACATAACCAGGAGAAAGAGTATTAAATCATTCTCTAGCATCACCCTTTAATGAGAAAGGAAACAATTTAAGAATATAGTAGTAGTGAATCTTTTCCTCGTGAGCAAATATGATGGCTATATCATTCAATTTAGTAAGATGTGGCACAACAACTTCAGATTCATAACCATGAAAAGGATCGGATTCTACCAAAATGATTAATTCAAGATCAAATGAGAGTTCATAGTCTTTATCATCAACAAAGATTGGATAGGTAGAAATTTAGGATCATGTTTCATCATTGCACTTAGAGATTTCTGTTTCAGCTTCTTCATTAAAAGCGTAAGATCCTCTCCGTCTTTACAAGCAAGTAATTCCTTATCAATCTCCTCATCCGTAACATAACCCTCAGGTATATTAAGCATCTTAGTTCTAGTAGGAGTGCTAGGTGTAATAGGTGATTCGTCATTTTCATTAGTTGCATTTTCAATTTCTCTAAATTTAACAATTTGAGCATCAAGAAATTCACCTAATGGCACAGTTTCAGTTTCATCAAGCATAGTAGTAGCATCATCATGGATATCATCTATGGCAGAAGCAGTGTCTATTACTTGCGACATAACAGATTGTATAACAGGTGGTGGTATCGCAAGTTGACTTAAAACAAAAGGTGAGTCTAGTGCAGAGCTAGTTGATAGTTCCTTACCTCCCCACGTCTTAGAGGGCAAAATCTTGGTTCCGGAGTCTTTCAATTTCTTCATAGTAACCAGCAGAGAGATNNNNCCCAAGTGAACTCAATAAATAGAGTTATGCTCCCTGGCAACAGTGCCAAAAAAGGTCTTGATAACCCACAAGTATATGGGATCGCGACAGTTTTCGAGGATAGTATTTCACCCAAATTTATTGATTCGGCACAAGGGAAGTCAAAGAATATTTATGAGCCTTAGCAGTTGAGTTGTCAATTAAACCACACCTGGAAGATTAAATGTCTACGGCAAAATGTTTAGTAGCAAAGTATTATGATAGTTTGATAGTAGCGGTAATAGTATCAGTAGTAACATTAATAGTGACAGTATCAGTTTTGTAGTGATTGTACGCATTGGATCGGCGATGGATATTTGGATGTTTGGATGACATTCATCATGTAACAATCACAACCTAGAGCGACACAGAACTATCTCTAATTCATCAACATAATGTAGGCAT